>JAGDQP010035331.1:0-19641 GCA_022664845.1 Lepisma saccharinum
CAATCTTGCATATAAAGTTCTTATTACAAGATCTATTCTTAAAACCTAAAAATAATAGATAACATAAATATTATTCGTTGTGCCCTCATGGTTGGGTGGTTGGGAAGGGCACGGATGGGACTCAACTTGGAACCTCGTGGTGAGTCCTGGGTGGTTCAATAGGAACTAGCAAAGAGTTGCAAATAAAATAAAAAATAATTAATGACCTATATTACTACTTGTTAAAAATTAAAATAAAATATTTTCTTTTCTATTATTCTTGTTAACATTTATAATAAGAAAACAATACTTATCATAAGGGGTTTACCAACAATATTTTATAATAAAATTACAACAATTTTCAAATTCGTCGTCTTAGATCCAATGTGGTCGCCTAACTCCTTCTTGTACTGAATACACATCATAAATGGCTAATAATTTTGAAATGAAATTTGTAATAAAGGTACAACATCAATAATGGAAATTTACCAAAATATTACTAAAAATACTCAAAATCGACATATTCAATCGAAAATAAAAGGGCAAAAAAACCATATATCTACACAATTTAATTTAGAGATACGAAATTCAGAATATACGCACATGTAAACAGGAAATATTGCGAAAGTCATGATCTTTGACACAAGATGGACGCCGAAGCTATTGTTGTATAGAATACACAGCCTAAACCGTTGAGGCTAATGTAATGAAATTGGTAACTGTTGAGGCTTATGAAATGAAATATGGTATAGAGGTAAGGTTACGAAAATAATACGAGATGTAGTCAAAGACGCCACCTTGGATCCAAAATGGCTGCCAAACTCACTGTTGTATAGAATACACAGGCTAAACCGCTAGGGCTACTGAAATAAAATTATTATGCGGATAGAATATCAATAATGGGTTAATAAAATAGTAGGTAGGAAAATACTCATTTAAGTTTTTGTTTGTTTGCTTCTTAATTACGGGTTGCAAAGTAGAAACAATCAAATTGAACAAAAACAAAAATCAACGTCATTGTATGTTTGTATCGTCAACATTTATTTGTTTAAATTTATGTTTTTTGTATTATCTAACACCGCTATTATTTATCAGTGCTGGGCGGAAAACCTTCAACATTTAGACATGGTTTTTGGACGAAAAGCGTTACATATTTAACATATACAAATGGATGTTTGTATTTAGCAGCAAGCTCGAAAATGAAGGATGTGGCGGGAAAATGGGGGACTAGGTACAATTGAAAGTTTAAGTAGTGAATGAAGTGGAAGTGTACAAGTTTTTGTGTAGAGAACTACATGTATTTTTATTTCTTAATTGCTTAAGTATTACAAGGATCATGAAGAACTTAAAATATAGTGTGATTTTAACAGGAAAATATACCAATATATTTTTAGGCTTATAAAATAAGACTATTGACATCATGAATATCTTCACGTTTTGGGAAGAACATCAAGGGCCATGGTGTTCTATTTTATACCTTCCTTTCCCATGCAAATGTCGAAACAATTCATACCAGTGGGAATTAACTTTAAACATATAGAATTATATGGCCTACGCAATATTGAGATAACGTTTTCTTCAAAGCAGGATGCAAATAATTTCATTGCTAATTCACAACTACATAACAAATACAAGTTTAATGTAAAAATTCCTTTGACATTAACAGAGGTCGGGAGTCATTTTTAGCATCCCTGTCGACATACCTATTGAAGAAATTATTGATAATACAGAAAGTCCTTATCCATTATTAAAGGCAAGGTGTATAGCAAAAAAGGTTAGGAACAGCTCTGGAGAAATTCAATTTCAACCTACCGAGATGATCGAAATTGCGATGAAGTATTACCCAAATGCTATTGCGTATACAAAGTGAAACTCTTATGTAAAACCTTAGACTAAGAAAGTATACTAGTGTTATCATTGTTATAGTTTTCGTCACAGTTCTGGCACCTGTGTTGAAAAGCACGAATGCGGGCATTGCACCCGTCCTTATCATGGTGATTTGCCTTGCACTTATGCCCAAACCTGTGTGAGTTGCTAATCTCAGGGATAGCGGACAGGACACCCAGAATGTAAAGAATATATCTCACAGCATAACATAAATAAGTTAATGAATACAGAAAACATCTCATATCACCAAGCATTGAATATACTAAAGATAAACTGTGTCAATTCTTTCGTTCACCAACAACCCACACATCACCGGACATCCGTCGGATGTATAAAATACGTCCCGAATGTCCGAAGAGATCCGGGATATCATGGGACATCCATGGGATGTCCGCTGGACATCCGAAACAGGACGTCCAAATTATATCCATCCCGGATATCCCTCGGACATCCTCTTTATGTCCTACAATGTCCAGTATTTTCCTTCCAGATATAAGTGTGAAGATAGACTCAGAGACGAAAAGAAATAATGTTGGGAAATTGGAGAAAATATGTACTACCTTTACTGGATGTGCTCTGTGAGCATTGTGGTAGAACTAATAATTTGGGAAAATCTGCTATTTAAATTGTCTAAAATACTCCTATTTTATTAATTGAGAAAGTTGGTGTTTCATGCGCGTGAGTTTGCTTCACATTCAGAAGGTTCCGAGTTTACGTCAGAAACTGCATGTCCACCTTGGCTGAGATTTCCCAGTTTTCGGCAGTCTTTCGAAGTACCGTGGTGGTTCTCGATTAATGATGGTGTCGCTTCCCTGTTATTCCTTATTAAAGGTCAATTTCCAGCTGCTAATATAAAAATTCAGATAAATATATATGGGCTAGAGTTATTTTGGTGTTTTATGAGTATGAAATGATATTTTTAACTGCAGGCTTGGAAAGATATTTGGCAAGGAACCTGTAAGTTTCTTGCGAAACCTGAAATCAATTTGCCTATTGGGATTTTAGGAAAGTACCTATCAAAAACGGAATCTGATCGTCATTTGTTGAAACGTTGTTGGTGAATGGGAAATGCGCTTTCATTTGTTTTTGTTTATTCCAGCCGAGGGAGTAGGTTTATATATTTCGTGTAACGTTTTTATTTTAAGAAAAACTGAAGATTTGCAGTGATGATATTAGTTTATAGGAAATTGCTTATATTCACTTGAGTTTCATTTAACTAAATCTGATGTGTCCAAGAGTGATTTGGTTAAACGAAAATTCGGTTAGGCTAGAAACAGTGATTGACATATTGTAATTTGGTATTGTACAACACGTTAAAAGAGCAACTTATTTTAAAATAAACAATTTTTCAAACATAGGCCTACCACTGTAATGTTAAAGTACAATACAGTACAGTGCACGCTACTGAATTTACAAAGAACTTTTTTTTTAAACTGTCTTTTCTTATTTTCGGCTTTCATTATTGACCGTAAGTGTACCCGTTGCCTACTCTATTATACCGGGTGAGCGAATTACCTATAGAACGTTACCGGCAAGCCCGCTTTTAAGTTCCATAGACGTGCAGATAGTGCAACTGGGCGTCAGACGGAATGTTGTGCTAGAGTGTGCTAGAATGTTGAAACTTGTAACGTGTGTTCCTTTTCTCCCCCTTACCTCACAACTTAAGGCGCTACGACGACAAACGCATTTTACCGGTATTTCTTCACTATATATGCACTCCAACACCCATATCATGAAAAGCACTCTACCCATCACTTTTAATTGCTTTTCCCACTTGGAATCTTCGCTAACGATCTCTCTTACGTCGTAGTATTTATGCATTTTGAAATTCTAGACACTTCAATGACATAGGGCTACGTTAGGCTAGAAAAGTCAGATTGTTTTTTAAACTTGTCATTTAAAATTCTACACATTTGACTGACATAGGGTTAGTGTGGTTACGTGTGCTTAGGTTAAATGAGGTGAGGTGTGGTTAGGTTAGTTTAGGTTAGGTTAGCTCAGGTTAGGTTAGTTTAGGTTATATTAGGTTAGGTTAGTTTAGGATAGATTTGTTAGGTTAATTCAGGTTAGGTTCTGTAGGTTAGATTAAGTTAGAATAGATTAGGTTAGGTTGGTTCAGGTTAGGTTAGGTTACATTATCCCTGGTACACTATACAATGCAAGTCATATTTAATAGGCGTTCATTTTTGTAAGAATTTGTCCGATTTATGAAACTGGCCTGCAACTGACCTATCTGTAAAATATGAAAAATTACCACTTTGTGATGGGTTTGCAGTATTTCCTCTCTTGCACTTCTGTTCCTCTTAAGATATATATTATTCATTTGTGTTTAAGACAATGAGAGTGAGTTAGACGTCCACTTACGTTTTAAGTAAACACATGCTCTGTAGGATAAATAACGTTTAGCGTATACCGTGTCTTTTATGATTTGTAACATTGTGTTGATCACATTGCATTGAATTCAAGGGGTCGTATGTTCCAATTCGCTGTACTGTATTTATTTATCCGGTCATACTGTATTTATCCGGTGATAGAAGCTATCTGAGTTAGTAATAAACACCGACCGAGTAAACGTCTTCAAAGTACGAGCATTGTGAATATACTTTTTTTAATGACAGGAACTCTTCTGGCGTCTGTGAAACAACTTGGGGATCGAAATTTTAATGTCATTTTTGCAGTACCGTTACTCCGTTACCGGGCCTGGATGGGACATTTAAAGAAATTATGAATTCGTTGCTGTCCGGTGGACATCTCTATACAGGTCCTATAAATGTACAATGCTGACCTAAAAAGGGCATCCGTAGAATGTCGAAAAGTCGTGCTTACGGATGTCCGGTGACATCCGTATTTGTCCTTTAAATGCCCATTGCTGACCTAAAGAGTACGTCCATAGAATGTCCAAAAACCTTGCGTACGGATGTCCGATGGATATCCATATTTGTCCTTCAAATGTCCGTTGCGGATCTAAAAAGGACGTCCGTAGAATGTCCTAAAACTTTGCGTACGGATGTCCGATGGACATCCCTACATCTCCTATAAATGTTCCTTTCGTACCTAATAGGACGTCCGTCGGATGTCTACAGGAGTTGCGTATGGATGTCCTACGGACATCCATTGGACATCCGCGGGACCTTTTTCGGACATCCTATGGACATCCGACATGTCCGCCAAGGAGATCCTAAGGATATCCATGGGATGTCCGTGTGTTGTCTGGGAACTTACTTATGCTCAAGTTACTTCGGTTAATACGGTAAATGCGAAGTCTTCTATACCTAAGATTTGCTGTGAAAAAGCCACAAAAACTACTCAAGATACTGTGGAACTTAGGCTAACTGGAAATGAACCACATAGAAAGGTGAATGTAGCCGATAGTAAAGAAGATAGTGCAAGGGATATTTTGTCGCCTGAACAAAACTTGGAAAATATTAAAAGATGGAGACTACAGGTTGATCTTGGTCAGCACACACGACAATACAGGAACAGATGAAGAGGTAGTATCATTTGTACAAAGAGAGTTGCTGAATTTGAATGGGAACCAAAGAACTGAGCAAAAAGATGTCTGAAAGTTCATGGATGGATTTCGGTACATATAACCTAACTAGTGCAAATGTCCAAGCATTGCCAACAGAGGACATAATGCCGCCTTTATTGAACGAACGATCCATCACAATCAAACTGGAACCAGAGTAAAACAATCAACGAAGTTCTACCCTAAGACAAAGTGATTCAGTGCAAGTTAGTTCAACCTATGTAGTAGGAAATACACATCAACCCAGGTCTATAAAAGATAGAATGATCAACGTAGGAGAAATGATAATATATATGTATAACCAACTATTGGATGACACTAAGTTTGGAAGAGGAACTCAAATTAATAAGAAATATCAAGAAATTATGGAGGATATTAATAGGCATTGTCAAAAGAAACAGCAATCCATTAAGATTTATATTTGATTTAACGACGTTTTCTGTTTAAGTGAAATAATTTATGTTTTAATGTGTTTTATTGTGATAGTTAATTAATTTTTTACTTATCTTGTACTTTCGTATAATCAACAAGACAAAACTTTTCAGCATAGCAGATGTGTTGTTCATGAAGTGATTTAATGTAATCAACTCTATCAGGCTAAAACTGCCTTCTGGTTAAGAACGGAACTGAACTAGTACAGGGAGTAATGCTAAAGATTTGGAAAGACCTGCCGTATATTACCAACCAACGAGCAAGCTTGGACGTATTGATTCGACAACAGGAACAGGTATTATCAAAGTGACGATGTTCGTCAGTAAGAATTTTGTATTCAGCAGAAAACGCTTCTCGTCCAAGCAATGGTAAAGTTGTAATGCGTACTTTCGTACAATTGCTCAAATAATAACAATAATGTATATGCTGTCAAACGTCTACTTTCATTTTACTCGGCTGTGTTTTAGATATACGAACGTATATTATCTTTCTTTATGCATCAGTATCAAACTGCTTACCTTACATCACAGCAGTCAGTGTACCGAAGATGATTAAACGTTATCGTGAATGGGTTGAAGTCTTCTTGTTTTAGATGTACAAATAATGAACCTACAACTCTGACGGTTCAAAATAGTGCGTTTATGGAGATTGTACACTGCAAAAAATAGCTGTGTTAATTCAACAAAATGCGGTGTCCCAGCGTGACTATCACTTTTTTTGTGTTAAATCAGCACAACACATGGGGTTGATTTCGATACTGTGAAAAGAAAGTTAAGGATGTAGTGAGATTTGAACATGGGTTGCTCTGTTAGAAGTCGAGCGTGTTACCGACTTAGCTAAATCGTCAGAGAAAATTAGATACAAACGATATTTAGTGAACAACATTTGAATTAAACGACTACACTATAAATTTAAACAGTGTATGAGATCAAATATATGTTGCTGAACCCCCAAAACAAACTAAGTTACTCAAAGAACTTATCCATGGATTAATCACTTGCTATTTTTCAGTTGAGGACCAGAATTCCCATTAATTGAGAATATTTCATTTCAATGAAAGCTAGCAAGATTTCCACAGCCAAAAACTTGAACTTTCTTAACATAAAAACATGTCAAATGATGCGCTTGCTTTCATAGAAATGGAACGTATTCTCAATGAATGGGGATTGTGATCCCTAATTGACCAATGGAAAAGTGATTAAATCATGGTATTACTCGTGAGAGTAAATTTGTTTTTGTTTGGGGTTCAGAAACATTTTTTTAATCCTCTATATTGTTTCAATCTAGTGCTTATTCCGTCTGACGATATAGTAAAGTCGATAAGACGTTCGACTTCTAACTGAGCAATCCATGTTCAAATCTAGCTGCAGCCGTAACTCTTTCTCTACCAGTACGGAAATCAACACCGTGTGTTGTGTTGAGTTAACACACAATAGTGATAGTCACGCTGGGACACCGCATTGTGTTTAATTAACACAGCTATTGTTCAATGTGTAGGGCTGAAACTCGTTTATGTAGAAAAGGAAATTTGGAACTTCAGTTTATCTAAAAGTTTCGGATTGCAAGATTGAAATTAGATTAATAAATATTATATTCATAAATGGTATCCTTCTCTTTACCTTCTGTAGATGCTGCTGCTGTCTATTGCTTATTATGATTAGATCTTACTTAAAACGAACTTAACTCTGCTGAAGAAAGGGCTCTGGGTCTGTAGCAGTGTTTTCATGAATTCCATGTATTGGGTTTTGATTTAGTTACCTTGTTAATTATACAAAACTAATCCTACTCGCTATGCTTCGCTGGGGGCGCTGCCCCCAGACCCCCTTTATCTGAACCAGAATCTATTTGCCGTACTCCCCCTTCATGGTGTCCATCTGCACCCTTCGACAGGCAGGGATATGGGGAGAGGGCTGCGCCCCCAAAGGGGAGGTCTGACCCATGTATTGTAACCTATGCTTGGCCAACCACCTTCATAGCAAATTTCGTCTCTGCAGCTTCAATGCTTTGGATATTAGGTGTTTGGGCGACCATTTTGGATCCAAGTTGATGACCTTTTTTAACGTTTTCTTATATTGTCGTGACCTAGTTCTGATCGTACACCTTCAGGTAAAATTTTATTTATCTAGCTCGAACGGTGTGGAAATGGGATTTTGGACGGCCATTTTTAATCCAAGATTTCAACTTTTCCAGTGTTGGAATATTTTCCTAAACTAGTCATAATGCAAATTTATGCCAAATTTCGTACCTCTATCTCAAAGGGTGGGGAAATGAATTTTTATGTCCACCATTTTGGATCCAAGATGGCGTCTTTGGAGACATTTGGTAATCTTTGCGCAATCTACTGGTGATGGTGTACCTTCATACAAAATTGTATCTCGCTAGCCCCAGTGGTTTAGGCTGCGTATTCTATACGACAATGAGTTTGGCGACTATTTTGGATCCAAGATGGCAATTTTTTCAACAGTTTTAACATTTTCGTTAACTACACTTGGTCATACACCTTCATACCAAATTTCGTGTCTAGCACAAACGGTGTGGAAAATAGATTTTTAGCTTCCATCATTTTAGATCCAAATTAGGGTTTCTGGATACATCAGGTAACATTTTCTTAACCTAATATTGATAATGTACCTCCATACCAAATTTCAAATACATTAACCCCAACCGTTTAGGCTGTGTATTTTGTTCAACAATGAGTTTGGCGGCCATTTTGGATCCAAGATGGCGAGTCATGACCGTACACCTTCATGCCAAATTTGGTGTTTCTAGCTCCAGTAGTTTGGCCTGTGAATTTATATGGATGAGTCAGTGAGTCGGTCAGTCAGTGAGTGAACCACTGACCATGGTATGTGGATGAGTATGGACCTCCATTCGTACACTAGATTACGTTTCCAAAGGTAAGTTCACTTTTATTGATTTAGTTTATATCAGAACACAAATGGAAACTTACTATACATAACGTGTAAGAGTGTACAGTCGATTCGGAAAATACGAATGTACACTCTCTTTAGGTTAGCCTACAATGTTTTAGCATCAGTACTAAATTTAACCATCATGTTAAGATTCTTTCGCTAAATTAGCCTTTCAAGAAGATGGCAATACAGCGATCAAAACTTATGTTATTTCCCAATATTAATGATAGAAAAGGGAAAATAAAACCTAATTTTGAATTTATTTTAAATTCTTTAGGCAACTATGGCTCAGACCGTATGGATGATGATGAGATGAATTGGTGTAATAAAGAAAGTTGGAGGAAACAGGATAACCAGGAGAAAGCCGACGCACACGATGTTTGTCCACCACAAAGCCCACATGGCATGGGCAGGGATCGTTCCGACGTCCCACTAGCACTTGAGATGAGCCCTGTACTAACTGAGCCACCGTGGGCCGGAGAAGAAAACTAATAGAATAAATAATACGACATATAATAAACATTTCCTTTCGCCATTTTCAACCTAACCAAAGCTCGTATTTCTAAAAAAAATTCCTTTCCGTATCGATTTTGTACCTCCTGGCATAGTGACTGTCGTTGCTAGTAAATAAAACATCCGTTAAAAGGTCCATATTATGTTTCATAAAATTCATAGCTTCGTCAAGCACAGCCAGTGTGTTTTTCTTGTTTTCCCAGCTAGTGGGAAAAATGCAATAACAGAGAGTTTGCTAGAAGACGAAAAGGAGATACAACTCCGATCCCGAATTTTAAAATTTTGAGGTTAGAAATCGAAAAACCCAAATCAAAACTATAATTTCATCATAGAATGTTTGGCATTATACACCAAAAATTGGAAATTAAAATTGTTTTGCTAGGCGAAATTGAGCACGAAAATCCTTATCATCTGAAACGATGAAGATTTCTTTATCTCTCTATAAACTGACGTCATCATGAAGTTCATTTAGTGTGTTTCTTTCTCGTCGTTGCTTACACTTAATTGCACATTTGGCTGAGTGTAACGCTGACAGAATTACGTCCAAATTTTAAGTGTAGAATAAGATATTTCATGCAACTAACCCCCATACTTAAAATACTATAATTACTTAAAATAAGTTTTCGGCAGTTATAATGTAGTCTATCAAGTTCTAACAGTAGCCCATTTCTCGTGTTCGTATAAGCTTGACACCGTTATAGAGTTCTTTGTTTCAAGGTCATTTCTCATGCTTCAACTGAACCAGTAGTGAGTAGCAGTCTTTAACTAGCATGTTTCTTTAACGAAAAACAAGCAGTAGACTTTGTTCCTGATGGCATCGTTTCTGGTAAATTTGAGAGAAAGGATATTTCGTCGCTGTTTTCACGAAGTGACGAATATTTAGCATTCGTCACTTCATGAAAAGAGCGACGATAGAAGGTACCTAAGTTACTGAATGGCCCATTTGTTCATGCCTACAGACGGGAGACTTGTACATTCACTACTGCTCAACCAAAATCTTATTTAAAAATTACCTCAAAATTAAAGATTCCCAGATACTGTAAGATCAACACGTATTTAAAAGTGATTTTAAGCTTTTATATCTCTAGTCCTCATTATCATTATTTACTCAATATAATCTTGCGGGATCTTCATATTGACAGAAGTTTCAAAATATTTCTTCAATGCCACTTCGTTGGATATATTTATATATATTTTATTTATAATTTGTGTTTAATTGAAACTCATTTATGAATTGTTATTCATATCGACAACTACAAAGAACGAATAGTGATTTTCCATGTACGAGGGAAACTACAATTAAATTAATTACGAATATGAGGAACAAGGAAATGAGTTATGTTTCATTTGAATTCAATTAAGACTAAATAAAGACCCAAATAAATTGGTTTTAGTTTTGCCTATTCAGACAGAAATATTCTGATATTTACGACACCTAATTTATATAGTTAGATATTATCTTTATACCATTCTATTGTTTGAATAATTTTTTTTCAAATACAGTACAAACTCTTTCATTTTACATAAAAAGAGCTTGAATAAATAATTACTAATTACTTGGAACTACTTATTACGTCCAGTTTGGAGAGATAATTAACGTCTATTTGTTTACTTGGCACCAACACCTAAGCTAATCATGATTCGAATTGATAAGGTCTTTCCAGAAAAGGCGATAGGGACTGAAGAAGCCATTCTGTCTGTGAAGAAGGAGTCACCATCGCATTGAATTAAGGTATATAACTTGTCCAATATATTCATATAGTTATTTTGACTTCTTACGAAGCGCAAATCAAATCAAATCTGTGTGTACAAGAGTTGTTTAGAAATGGTTTTTATTAATTTAAATATTATTTTAAATATTGTGTTCTGATATGTGGAATTTCATTATGCTAAATTATACTGATCTTGATTCTCTTCTCTTATTTAACATTTCAAAAATATATCCTCTCTTACGGTTAGGCTTCAGCAGCAAGGTTGTGAAACGTTATGCGCTCACTTCGTCAGACCGTCTCTTCATCATTCGACAGATTTCAACCATGGAATTACTAGGGCTAGTACGTTAGTTAAGGTGTTTCTAGAAAGGTGTTGGCGAGACTATCTCAAACACGTATAGATTATGTACCACGTAGAGGCAGATCGAAATATAAACGCGGTGCTAAATAAGAGGGAAATTCATATCTTTGGAAGTAGTAGGGATAGGAATGTGATTGAGGTGTCGTTAGAAAGGTATGGGAAAAATGAATTAAAACTTGTATCATTAATCGAAATAGCAGAGGTGGATCCAGAGATAAAGGAAACAATTTGTACCTTTATAACTACTTTGGCTAGGAAGCTGGTTAACGTGTCATTGGATAGGTTTCGGCAAAGACGAGTTCTAAATCGTTTCATTCGTCGAGCTCGCACTTGCATATATCTAATTTCGGTGGCTTATTTTGAACCTTGTATTTAGTAGAGCTAGGAATGTGGTTGAGTTGAAGTTGAGAAGGTCTTGTGAAAACGAATTCAAACCTGTTTCATCCATTTAGGTTGCAGGGACGGATCCTAAATTTTATGGCCATTTTCTACTTTGAAACATCTGGGGTTAACAATGTGAGTGAAGTATTGTTCGAAAAGACTCAACAAATTTATACTAACTTGTATCATCCAATCAGTCGCATTGGCGGATCCCGAAATTCGGTGAGTTAATTTTCAATTTCGGAACTACTATGGCTAGGAATGTGGTTGAGTTGTCGTTCCAATGGTTTTGCGAAAATGAATTGAAACTTGGACTATAGATAGCAATAGAGATTCCGAGATTCAACTTGAAAGTAGTAGGGTGAGGGAGGTGGCATTAGAAATGTTTTGGCAAGACCTATTACAAACCGTATAACTCATCCAGATAGAAGGGCGCATAACGAGTTTCAGGGTAAGAAGAAAAGTGGATGGGGTGTTCTCTCACCAGTCTTGACAATATATGTAGGAACCGAGCGCTGGTTTAGCATTCGGAAGTGAGTGGGTTCGTTTCCAGCGGCTCACCGTCCTGACTAAGATTTTTCCAGGCTTTTTCCAGGCAAATGCCGAGATGGCACCTTCAACACAGGTACTGGCCAGCAACACTTTCAAGAATCCTTTTGCCTCCCCTATCCCGGCGTGATCCTTAGATGCCCAAAACTATATATAAAATTCAAATTTAAATCTATGTAGGATGCTCGCTGCTGTAGCCTGGCGGTAGTTTATATGCACAGTGTCCCAAATGGGTTCCGTCTCACTTTTATTATATTACTTTTAAATCTTATAGGTCGATGGCAAACATAGGCAAATATGAACTGAGAAAACAGCAAGTCTGTGAGGTGTAGGATCACGCAGAGGTTCCTTCCAACAAAGGTCATGAAATTTGCTCCGAAAGACTTACTTAGATATTGCCGCGCGCCATTGACTTACTGAAATTTAAACCGACGAACGATAGGAGAACCTAGGTCAGAAGGACGGATGCTATTTGTCGTACCATTGCGCTACAGGTAACTATTATATTTGTACAGAATATTTATGTAATACACAGAGTTCTCAGATTAGAAAGAATCTAAGTTCATCAGCGGAATTCATCGAAGACATAGTTTGCCTTTCAAGGCAGACCGGAGTTTGTATTGTTCATTGCTTTTTGATTTTTTCAGGACTTTTCAAAGAAACGAGTAGATTACGAATGAAGAGAGGGCTGATTTTTTCGTTGCATCACTCTGTACACACACACACACACACACTGGTACAAACTTCAAGACGTCTGGTACAAACTTCGGAAAACAATTAAGAAGTGCATAAGAAGACGCGCTCTATCATAGGTAGTTTCGGCGCTAGAGGGCCTAAAGACGTCAAAGACTATTTTTCAAGGCGATTTATTTCGAACATTAATAGTTGTAAAGCTGGCGGCCCATCAAAAAGTCAGACTTGATCCTTCAGAAAATGCACTTGATAGACATGATGGGAAAATGCGTGATGGATTCTCTAGTGAAATGAGGGATTCCCCAAGAATTGGCCAGCGAAATTGTGTCGAACAGAGCATATATAGGATGACTTAATAGCATAGAACAACACTACGTTGGTTGCAAGTGATACCTCACGCAGGTGCAAGATGGCTAACGAATAAAAAATGTTTTGCGTTGTTGCATAATTGCATGATGTATTTCAAGGCTATTTATTTCGAACAACAATGTCTTGCTGTGCAGCTGGACAGCGATGCCCTCCGAGCAGTGGTTGAGGAAAACCCAGTGTAAACGGTTGAAGAGCTGGCCAACGTACTGCATGTCACCCGTTCGACCGTTCATCGTCATCTGCAGGTCCTTAGGTACGTTTCTGAACTCGGAAAATAAGTACCGTATGAGTTAATGCCACAACAGAAGTAGCATCGAGTTGGCATTTGCAGTTCTCTGCTCACTCGTTACAGACGAGTGATGAAAGTGGCTTCTCTACTATAACATTAGATTCAAACGGTAGTGGGTGCTTAAGGGGGCTGCAAAAACTGTTACAGAACAAGATTTCCACTCCCTGAAAAACGATGTTGAGAGTTTAGTGGGGTATCCGCGGGATAAAGCATTTTGAACTCTTGCCACGTGACCACTCCATGATATTTTCTGTCAGCAGGTTAAACACATGCAGAGTGCATTGTTGGAGAAACGTCCTGCTCTGGTTAATCGCAAGGGTGTGTTTATCCGCGGTGATAACGAGCGCCCACACACGATAAAGACTTGTACCAAGATCGAGGAACGTGGCTGGGGGAAAATCTCCGCCCCGGCGTTTTTGTAAATCTTGCACCAATAGACACCAGTAGACTACTATACATTCGGTTTTGCAAAATAACACAGACACAACACCTCTCGTGTTTTCTGACACGGAAATAAGAGAAAACAAATATGGACGATCGAGGCTACAAAAATGCTTCATTTATGTGCTATAAGCCGCCGAAAGTGAGGGAACAGTAATTTTGGAGCTTCATATTTCCGATATGATTAAACATAGAACTCAGGAGACATGATACCGTCAAACATTTCTAACCTTCTTTATCAAAAATGCAAGTTCCAAAATTGTGCAATGGAGGTACAAGTGATTCTATAAGGAAATAGTGGTTTTCAAGAGATCCTGTGGAGCAAATAGTTGGTAGAAATAAGTATGTATTTAAGCATGAGTATAAGTGATAAACGTAACACCACCATCTTACCGAAGAATGACAGTCTCACGAGAAAGCGCTGTGAAACTTAACACAACCACTCTGCCAGTCTGTCGACAACTTTCAACTCAGCAACTACTAGGACTAGGAAGTCGGTTGAAGAGCTGTTGTAAAAGCAAGACGAGTTCAACCCAGTCTAAATCAAACACATAGTAGGAGCGTACTCGGAGACAGGGGTTCAAGTTTTTAACATAGCAACTACTAGGGCTAAAAGGAGGTTGATGTAAAATTGAAAATGTCTTAGCGAAGCGAATTTAAACCACCACCATTTATCCACCCGATTTTTGGAGGGCAGCGCAATTTTCAACCCGGGTACTATTACGGCTATGACGGTGGGTGTTGTTTCGATAGACAGGTCCCGGCAATACTAGTCCAAACCATATAGATTATCCAGATCGGAGGGGTGAGTCCCAATATACCGGGTGGAGATTTTTCGACTCAGAACTGTTCCCTTACTTTTGGCGGCTTATAGCACAGAAATGAAGCATTTGTGTACTATGACTAGGAAAGTGGTTGAGTTGGCGTTGCATAGATCTCGTCGGAATTTTCCCAATGAAACAGAGATCATCCATATCCAATGCTTACTTCTGAGACCTGGATGCTCCAGATATGTAGATTTGCCCGACTGTGTTACACCTCATTTGTTCTAATACCCGCCGCTCATCAGAATAGTTGTGACGTCATACAGCAAATGTGGTAAATAATTAGATTGTAATACCTCGCAATGTGTTGGTCAGTGACTCGTGTTATGAACTAAGTTTGGCTCAGAATAACGTGGTCACACACACAAGAATAGCTGTAAGTTAAACAGCTGTATCCGGGTAAGAAAACGTTTCATCGGCTTGTTTCAATAATTTCAATGTTTAAATAGTGTTAGTTGGTATTAAATCAGTTGCTTTGATCGTCAAAATATTATCTACTGAAACTAAGAACTGGATGCTACAAATAGTGCTACTGCTTGCTTTTGTGCTTTAAACCACGAAATGGGAAAGATTTCTTAAACCAAATGTGCTAAATCCTAGAAATTAGAAAACATTTCGAGAATGAAATATTTTTTGTTTAAAATAAAAACTGTTTTCTTGGAAAATATATCGCTGTCAAACAAATCAATGGATTAAATATGACTTGAGAATGAAGTTCGTGTTCTACTTCTGGTCTTCACTTAAAAGTTTGAGATCAAAATTCAAATATTTAACTAACCAAAATAATCTTTGAAGTTCGGTTAAAGAATCAATTAATCTCAGGAATAAATCAAGAAATAACACGCTGTTTAAATCAAATCGGATATTTAAGAGTCTTCTGGGTACGAATACTCGTTGAGAGCGTAATTTCAACCCAGTAGAATTTGGTTGTAGTTGTGCGCTGGCAAAGCAGGACGTTGATTGTAGATGTACAAGAGGGCATGTACTTCTTAAAACGTCACCACAACGATGAAAGACTATTATCTGCATATATAGAAAAGCATAATAGTAATTGCTTCCAACTCTGTCTTGATTTTCCAATCACTGAGAGAAGCAACCTGCATATTTAACAAGTATTGAACAGATCTTTTTTTCAAGGCGTTTTTATATTTGTTTGATTTTGTAAATGATGATTAGATCAGCGTTCAAACCCAAAGCACGTTTGGTACTTGAAAGTTTCTATATGGTGTAAAGGTATGGCAATTTGAAAGAATAAAACAAGATACAGTTCCATTCTTCCCATGTCGAAAATTGAATACCAGTTTCCACGATGAAAAAATGTTAAACCTGAATCGGATTTCTGAGTACAAAATAATATTAGCTAATGATTGATTTTAAGTGATTTAGCGTATCTATATTATGCTATTATGTACTGAAAGACTTCTTATTTGCTGCTCTTGTGCTTAATTAACAAATTTTATCTTGCTTCTTACAGGATTTGTAAAATACTGGCATCATTCGAAATGAATTCCAAAATAAACCTGTTCATAGTAATTTTTATATATCGTGGGTTGAGCAATACCTCAGTGGCCAAAAGACATTTAGAAAATATTGCCTCACCAAGTACTGCATGGTCTTACGAGAGTTCAGTGTTGCTCTCATGTGTGAAATATCTTCCAATCGAACAATTAACCAGTATAATAATTCAAGGAAATACCTCGCTGAACCCTCAAGTCTTGAAAATTATGAGTGAGCGTGCTGCAATTAGAATCTTTAGATTATCAGAGGATCGGACATCAGGGGATGGTATGCAAGGCCTCGAAGGATTCCACTATTCTGCCCAAACCAGAGTAATAGTAATCCTATTACAACATTTCAACGCACTACGAAATATTATAAAGTCGACAAGAAAATCTACCTCCTGGAATTCTAGTGTAATATTTGTGATAATATATATTCCACATGTTATAAACTTTGAAAACGTCACCAGATCAATATTCAATATTACATGGTCTGAAAAAGTAGTCAACGTAGTTCTATTTTTGGAAACTAAATGTGTAGGGTCACTATCGGAGGAGATAAAGAATTCTCAAACAAATTGCCGTGTTGCTGTGGTTTACAATCCTTTTGTAAATCGGACCATTCAGGTTCGTCTTTATAAAGATTTCCATTCTGCATTCTGGAAAGTAAGAGGACTAGTTCCCTTTGACTTTAAATCTTTAAACCTTTATCCGATATTCATAGCCACACAAATATCATGTGGGCCAATCGTAAGGCTTGTGGAAATTAGAAATAATACATTTACCTATAAAGGATATATGGGAGAACTTTTGGAGGCAATGGCTCAACAGGTTAATTTTACACCAGTAATATCCTATTCTTCACGCGTTTTATCTTTAAGACGGCTCTCGAATGGAACATGGACCAATGAGTTAGGTGCATTAGATGACGGCCGTGCAGACTTAGTACTTACACCTGTAGTTATTAACTACGAAAGATATCAGTCATTCAACTTCCTTTATCCTGTCATGGTTGAATCTTTGATTATTTTATTTCATAAGTCAAGTGCTTTACCAAAGTGGTTGAATATATACCTGCCATTTCTATCGGAAACTTGGTTAGCGATTCTTGTAGTCTTCATTGCACTTAATCTCACTGTGATGTGCGTTAGACGTGCCAATCGTTATCGCCTAGATTGTGTGAGAAACACTCTTCACTTGTTTGCCGTTTTATTAGAAATATCAGTTCGTCAACCAACAAAGTTTTCAGAGAGATATTTATTTTATCTGTGGGTATACTTTTCACTTATTTTGTCCTCATTGTATCAGGGGTTATTATTATCCTACCTCACTGTTCCCATGCACTACCCACAAATCAGAACATTTGCAGATGCAGTTGATGCTGGAGTAAGAATAGTCTCAAATATCGTTTTTCTAAAGCGATTTAATACAAGCGATGATCCTTCACTAAGAGCACTGTATCAAAATGCATTTCCCCCAACATCTGACGCAGCAGCTAGGAAAGAATTTCAAACAAATGCAAAGGCCGCTTACGTCACTGGAAATAAATTAATATCTTATCATATTCTTAGTTCGGAGTCCTTCGGTGGATGTACTGATGGGTATGTAAGTGACGAAAGTGTTGGTTTGTTTGCATATTCATTTTGTGTTTCTAAGACCTTTCCTTACGTTGACAGGATGAATGGCGTTATCATGAGAAGTGTGGAAGCAGGGTTAATCACCAAATGGTATAACAATGTATTGAGGGAAGTGAGTAAGAATAATGTCTGCAAGTACTGCTCCTCATTAAGTGGTAATATCGTATTGACACTTGATCGTCTTTCCTCGAGTTTTGTTATGCTTGGAATTGGCATAGCGATTGCAACCCAAATATTTATTCTCGAAATCTGTTTTACGAAATTTCATGTTTCCGAACATTAGACTGCAAACATTATACTGAACTCTTGTTTGTATATCGGTAAGAGTACATCGCTTGATGGGACAGACTTGTTAATCAACTTCATTGAACACACTCCTACCGAGGATATATTGAGAACAAAACATAGACATGTTTTCAATTTAGATAATATATTACGAAAACCTTGTGTTACTACACTTGTAAGCTTTGCTGTATAAAAACAACCGAAACATTGGAATGTTTTGTTAAAGAAAATATTTCAAAGTACATTATTGTTAACAATTTGTAAACATCGCTCTAAACATAACTCATTTTAAATCTCTCGAATCTGTTGCACAATATATTACTCGATATTTGGAACTCAGCGCATCTGCTATCCGAAAGCATGTTTAGAACATAAAACTTTTTCTTCGTTTTGTCAAGCGTAATTAACTAACTCTATGGCTGATGGAACTCGCAAGTTCATCGCTGCAGTAACAAACGTTCGCCATTGGATTCTAACCTGGGCAGTATCAAGCCAGTTTTCATCACGAACACCGACTTCTCGAAGATCTCTTCTAATATTGTCCTCCCAACGACGTCTCGATATTCCCAATGGACTCTTTCCATCCTTTCTTCCAACCAGGATAGAATATAATCTTCGTTTTACCCCTCATGCGAGCTACATGCCCTGCCCACCTTAGTCGTCTCGATTTCATTATTTTTACAACATCTGGTGAATCGTACAGTCCATGGAGTTCTTCATTATGCAGTCTCCTCCACTCTCCAGTCATCTCGTCCCGTTTCGGCCCATATATCTTTCTCAAAACCTTATTTTCAAATACACGTAATTTATGTTCATCTGCTAGGGTCGTACTCAAACTTTCGGAACCGTAAAGTATTACCGGCAGAATAACAGTTCTGTATATTTTTAATTTCAATTTCTTGATATTAATCGCGATGTTAGAAGTTTTTGGACTGAATAGAAACCTGCATTCCCCGATACTAAGCGACTTTTTATTTGTTCCGTGACATCATTTTTGCTTGTTACGTATGCTTCCAAATATTTAAATTTGTTTACTTTCACTATGACCTCATCCCTAATTCTTATGTTTTAATTTCTTCATTCCCTG
The DNA here is from genome assembly GCA_022664845.1 of Lepisma saccharinum. Lineage (NCBI taxonomy): Eukaryota > Metazoa > Arthropoda > Insecta > Zygentoma > Lepismatidae > Lepisma > Lepisma saccharinum. The sequence continues at coordinate 19,380 of JAGDQP010035331.1, forward strand.
TGCTTCGGCTTGTTATAATGTATTTTGTTTTATCTATGTTTACCTGTAGACCTATCTCATCGCACGCTTCTATTAAGACATCGGCGTTGCTTTGTAGTGCATCTATATCGTCCCCTATTAAATCTACATCATCCGCGTATACAAACAGTTGATTCAAACCATTCAATGATAGTCCCTTTTTGTCCCCTTTAATTTTTAAAATCGCATATTCTAACGCAAAGTTAAACAGTAGTGGTGACAAGGCATCGCCTTGTTTCAATCC
>JAGDQP010035332.1:0-19641 GCA_022664845.1 Lepisma saccharinum
ATGCTAATAGTAAATTTTAATTTATTCAACATGGTTCAATAATTTTTGGTTTCAACTCCAGCCACTATTCTCCAATGAAAAATCATATTTTATAACAATATTTTGTATTTTCAAAATTTATTCAAAACGTCTTTTGTAGAACGTAGATAATCGTCTGTAATGACGTCACGAAAATATTAAGGTTAAAGTAATTCTTTAATTATCATACATTTTGGACTAGAACTTCTTTCGTGTAAGTAATACTGTACTAAAACTTTTCCAAATTGTACAACAATATTTCGGAAATAATTTGTGAAAACGTCAACAAAATTTGTTAATTATTACAGAAATTATGAACATTAATGTGTGACTACATAACTTTCAGTTCGGCTTAATTCATGTATACCAGCAATTCAAATTTTGTTTGTTTTACAATGCATCAGTAATTCTGTTCAAATTCTGATAAAATTATCATAGCCAAAAGCGTAAAATATGTACATTCTAAGCAATAAATTAAAATTATGAAATTTTTATATTTCTTCGAAAACAATCTTAAGTTTATGTTCAGTAAACGTAGTGTAGAAACCTCTCAGTTAACCAGGTACGATATAAGGCATTAGTTCATAATCCTCTTACAGTGTTTGGTAATATTTAAAATGTGCAGTGAATTATTTAATGTTTAACTTAATATCTATTAAAAATTAGCTATAAATCGTTACGTAAAGTTAACAGCAATTGATACTCATTATTTCTGTGTTTCGGTAAACTTATCGTTTTAAGTAATGTAACTTTTAATTAGATTAGATCGGTTCATAAATCAGTAGACCAGTGGTAGGATTCTTTCGCCAGCTGAAAAGTGATGACTTGGGAAAGAAACTATATATTAAATTTTTGGTTATTTCTGCGTTAAAATATGAAGTGACTCCAGCATGTAATTTGTGTTAATAATATTATTTGCGTTTTGCGTTATAACACTACGTTTGGACTAAGTTGCAACCGTCATTCGTTGTGTTCGTTCGTCTTTATTTCAAAAATTGCAATTCCAAACTACAGGTGTGGGCCCTACTAAGGTAGAGGTAAAACATGGTCTTTTGCCACCCTGTAGACTTCGAAGTAAGTAAAAACACCGTATAAGTCACATATAAGTCGTTTTGTGTATCATCATTTGAAATTATTTCCCAAGTAAAAATTTGCGTTTTTCCTTCTTAATCTGTCGCTAATCTAAACCAGCTGGTACTTCAAAGTATGAACTGACAATCTAATTAAAAAATTGGAGGTGTCGCCTTACCGGTATTTCCTCCCTCAATCTAAATTATTTTTTTTTACAGTAATCACAAGGATCTAAAATCCTCTTTCCCAAATATTCTTAAATCTAAAAGACATTTCTGCGCCGCTCGTCTGGGGTGTAAAAAATGTTTAAAGCTAAAGGTTAAGTTAAATGCGTTGCGTAAGTACTCTAGGCTCCTGGCGACCCTATTTGTCTGTGTAATCCACTTTTAAAATCATTAAGTTGGGGGTGCCGTCTCAACAGCATGGCTACGTCTCCGTATCTTTTACCTTGAACTTAAAGTGAGTTCTTCCAATGATGTTCCACTCGCTTTGGTTCCCATACTGCTTCTTTATGCCTAACGCAGTGTGGATTTCTTCAATTCACTACGCAAACTGCTCTTGTGCACAAAAGGACACCTAGAACATTTCCTTCGAGAGTAGTATGAGGATGTCCAAACACTTTTTGGCGATGAATTTACGTGGTCGTCACTCTTTCGTTACCTGTTGCCTTACTGGTGTATCGAGTGGAAGAAATGTTTATAGCATTCTATCTAAGGCACCCAAATTATCATAAAAGGGCAAGAGATTTCGAAATGGGCCGTCTTACGTGTGATACAGTATGTTCTTCCTCTATGTTGTAGTTGTCCAAATACTTTTTTTTTTAACCACGGTAAATTTGCCCCATCTGTAAAATTGGCTACAGGTCTGTATGGAATGATTTTTTTAATACGTTGGATGTTAACGCATACATACACCACACACTGTGCTGTTCTCAGTTTCTCACGTAACACTACGTGTTTGCGTAGTTCTAGCGACCGATAATAGATGGCGTGCTCTGTGCCTCTGAGCAGTGGGAGTGAATCAGCTGTTAAGCGTCTTCTGCTGTTTGTCACAGTGTTGCAGGGTTTTCGCAAATTTTCAGAAAAGTTTGTGTGATCTAAGGCAATATCCGGTAGGCTTCTTTTGTGCAAACGCGGTTTTCTAGCGACTTGAGAACCGCAGCAACGCTGCGTTGTATAAAACAATGGAAGCAAGTGCAAATCTCGCCCGAGTTTTCTGTGGTCGCGTTCTCAAACATAGCCGTCGATGATCTAGAGAACGCGAGAAGCTAGAATAGTGAATATGTTTATAAACTACCCCTTCTCCCGAGAAAAACGAAGGAAAAAAAGTAAAGATGATAGTGTTGCCAGGTGTTCAGTCCAGTTGCTTAACACGTTTCCTATATAGCTCATTTGCAAAACGCAGTGGCAACATCACTATCTTCATTTTCTGTTCGTTTTTTTATTACACTAGCTACTCACTCATGTGTGGTTTATGCAAGTGCAAAGATCGAAACGTGTTGCCAGTGTCAGAGTCCAGTTCCTCAGAGGTTTCGCTTCAATTTTACATATATTTTACATGTATTTTGTACGAAGACTGTTTTGGGGAAAATGAGCCATTTTCATCAACTGTGGGCCACACAGAACTATTGATCAACCAGGTATGGACCAGTTGTCGGACATGTTGGCCAAACCTGTCTCAAGCCCGCGCCTTACTACTCAGAAGACTGAAAATAAGACAAGTTATACATATCATTATTGAATGTACAAATTACTATAGGGATTCGCACAATGCACTACTGTAGGTTTAAATACCAAAATATTTAAACAGAGCAGAAATTATTGGTAAATGCCGTCTTAAATAGGTTAGAGTAAAGAGAAGTACATGAAAAGTTACTCATTTCTTCTATTATTTGTTTTTGTTGCCATCCGTAAGCTCACAACATTTATTCTCTTCGGAGCCCACTTTAACTTAAACTTAACATTTCATTTTTTCTACTCCCCTTTAACAACTAAACTGGCATATTTTAGTAACTTTCCTGCTGAGAGGATTAAAAAAAGCTGAAGAACTTTGTCTTACTCTTTTCCCTTATACCATTTACAATATTTACATTTAGTAGGCACTTCCTGCAAAATTCAGAATTTTTAAAGAGGATTTAAACTGTTGCAAAAGTATTCAGTGCAATCCATAATATACCGAATATTTTGAGTTTGTTACGTACTCTAAATAATATTAATTTTCCTTAAAAATCTATTGGTTTCATTTACTTCAGGAGCGCGAAAATTAGTAATAATCTATACTAACTTATATTGGATAATGAAGATTTCTTTTAATAATAAAATCCTTGAATTGTGTTCCATTTAATTATCTTAAACGTTTGACTTTATTATTGTGGCAAGATTGTTTCTGTGCCAAAGCGAAAAGCTTTCTTATGGCCACCAAGATATTGCAGTCAACATGTACTTTTTTATTCTACTACCAGCTGTATGAATGAGAACATTGACCTATATTTTTCTCTCTCTCTCTCATCACATACACTCGTCCAGCCGCATTCTAATTCGCAGTGCTTCCGCCAGGCGTCACCGCCTTCCAAACCCAACTCATATGACTAACTAACGGGTTTCTCCCAATGTTTCCGAGAAGAGGATGGCTAGTTTCATCAACAAGACAAAAACCTGCACTCCTTTTTACACATAGCAACGTTTTTTTTTCAGTTCACTCAAAATACAAAAAAAAAAACTCTCACTTTACCGCTTTTCAAGAATGGCATATTCAGAACAGAAGATGCGAAAAAGGGTTGGTGCTTGGAAAAGGGTCCACAACAACAAGAAAAAAAATCGTTGTTTTTGAATTAAATTCCAATTTGTTTATTAATTGTTTCTTCAATTTTGATTGTAAATTCATTTGTACGAACATTATCAAATATTCTAGATGCAATTCAATTGTTATTATCAAGTACCTTCAATTTATATTATTCTTCTGAAATCTATTCTGATTCAATTCAGAATCAGTTTTGCATTTTGAAGGCCATTTCGTTGTGGAATTGTAATCAATTAATAAAACTAATATATTCAATATTTTTATTTTTGTTGGAAAGTTTGTCCTGGCGAAAAAAGTCTGCTCGGGGGGTGGACGATCTGATTCGATAGTACTATGGTACATACTCGATGGTCTCCATACTCAGTTTCTGTTTGGCAGGATTGAATGATTTTTTTTCTTCCTTCACTGATGCGAAGGTGGGAGTGTTATAATTTTATGGAAAGGTTTTGCATAATAATGGCATGTTGATAGCACCACCCAAACAAACCCAAACGTTCAGGTGTAAGTTATAACTCCACTTTGTTTTTATTCGTGATTGACACTGCTTGATAGAAGAACTAGATTATTCAAAATTGTAAAGTCTCCAAGATAGAAGCAGTATGGGAGAACCAATAGAAGTATTACCCTTTTCTCCTCTGTGTGAAAAAAAGTTTTCGGACTTATGCTGTGTTTCTTGTAAACTCTTCAAACCTTTAATATTCAGAAATACAGAGAAAAGCAGAGACAGGAGAGAAAAGCGGAGAATTGCTGCAACCCAATCCGCAGCCAGATAGCAAAACTAGACGATTGTTAGTTGCATAAGTAAAGAAATCCCACACTACACTCTAATTTCGAAGATTGTAATGTGCATTTTCAAAATTTTAATATTTTTGAACACTAGTAGTGTTGAAGAGAATGTCATCATCCACATGGAAGAAATTACAATGTACTAGTTATGATAATACAAATATTTATTATACAATCTTGACTTAATATTCGAACTTCGATAATTGAATCTCGATTTTCACTTTATGTGGAGTTTTCCCTGCGGTCTTCTCGAGTGTGTATGATACCAAAGAATACTACTTTATATTTATAATATTATAACCGTAATTTTATCCTGTAACTTAGAATTTGTAGAGTTTTAAATTCGATGATATTGAAAAACGTGTTTCGACTCTTATTCAATTTATGATTTTCTGTCGTAGAATTTACTTTCAAATTGTCTAGATTGAGTTAGAAACATAATGTGCTCGAATTAAAGCCGAAATTAGGGATGACCAGAAATAAACTCGGAGATCTTCAGGTGGATCAGACTTAAATTATCGATTATGGAAATATTATTTGGGCAAACTTCTTAATGTGCATAAAGGAGAAAACACAGGAATTTAAAATCTACACGGCAGAACCGTGGATACCAGAACCTGGCGAGTTCGAGGTCGAAATGTCGATAAAGAAACTGAAAAATTTCAACCCACCAGAAATAGATGATATTCCAGCCCAATTAATTAAAGCGGGAGAAATGGTACTAATCAAGGAACTGCAATAGTTGATAAGTGCTATATGGAAGAAGGAATATTTTCGAAAGATATGGAAAATCCAAATAAGTTCTTAATAGTTTCGGTTTATAAAATTTGCTATACATCGAACTGTGATAATTACCGTGGAATCTTGTTACTCCCAACATGTTACAATAATCCTGCTAAATCCCCTGCGTAGATAAAATAATTGGAGATCACCAATGCGGATTTAGATTAAATAGATCTACTTTGGACCAAATTTTCGCCTTGAGCCAAGGGCGGCGATTTCTCTGTAACTTGGGGGGGGGGGGGCATTTACTGTATATATTGTTTTCAGGTGTGGGTCTAAGAAGGTACATATGATACAAATCCAATTCAGATTTTGCCAAATATTGTATGTTCATAAAAAACAACACATATAATAGTATACATATAGTCATTATGAAGACTTCCCCAGGCCCAGCTATGAATTTAACAATGCTTGTATAACGTTAAAAAAAATCACTAAAGCATATTATGTTCTAACTAATACTAACAAAGTTTCTTCTGTTACTAGAAAATAAACTTAGGAAATAACAAACTAATGTTAGTCTATGCAGAGGAGTTATCCAGCTTTCCCAAATGTGGTTCTCTTTCTGTCCGGCACCCTTCCGCCGCGCTACTGCCTTATTTGACAAATATTTTTTTTTTTAATTCTCGATCTCGAAAGGCATGGTTGAAGAAGCTTCTGTCTTACCTACAGTGAGAAAAAAAATGTTTGGACAAGTTCATACCCTGGATACACATCTTCTAAATCCCAATTGTTTCAAAGAATTTTGGGTTGTTCAATGAATTACTAACATTAACTTACATATTCTAGGCTTGTGAAGTATTAAAATCTTTAGCACTAATTCTTTGAGTATTGTTAACAGAATGAAGAATGTAAGTTTCATTCCGGACAGTTAGTTTTTTGGTTGGCCACAACTGGTTCTATTCCGCAATAATTGCTCTGTTTACGATGTGTCCAACAGTAAATCATGACTTTCGAACAAGACAATCATGGCCTGCCTGACACCGTGTGAATTGCTTCAATACACTAAGTAGACTGCTCTTGAACACAAAAAGATACCTAGAACATTTATTTCGAGAGTAATATGAGGGTTGTCGAAATACTTTCTTTTGTGATGAATTTACGTAGTCGTCATTCATACGACTATACATATGTATACAAGAATATAAATATAAAGTGTAAGCAGCTCTAAAAAAACGATATTAAGTCACTCTTTCGTTGCCTGTTACCTTACAGTGGTAGTTATTTCTTAAGTGTTCTATCTAAGGTATCCAAGTTGTCATAAAAGGGCAAGAGATTTCGAAATGGTCCATGTTTTACGTGTGATAGTCTGATTTCATCTTTGTCGAACTTGTCCAAATACTTTTTTTTTTCGCTGTATATAGTTTCCCTATCTATAAGTTGTATTAGAAACTCAAAATTACAGTATTAACGGCAAACAGTAATTGCATCCAATCAGCAGTTTGAAGGATATATTTCCAAGTGCACGTCTACTCCTACTTTTGTGTGAGTTCTTCTTGTCGCTTATTTTTCTTGTATATATTTCTTTTTCTTAAATTATGTTCGTATATGACAAAATCACGATGAGTGATCCTTAATCCTCGGAACGCCAAAATAATTTCATCTCACGGAATGTCAAGATGAATCATTTTCGAAGAATATATATTTTTCGTCTGAAATAAAGTACTTGTTCAAAATCAAGGTATTCTAGAGTATGGGTGTATTCATTTGTTCACAACTATCTCGAGGATGCTCCTACGAGTATGTATTAGTAATAAAAAAAACTTAATTTCCTGGTAGCACAATCTTTATTGATTTATGAAATAATCGACAGTTCACAAGAGAGCTTCCAAATTAAGCACAACACGAAAACGACTGATTTTGGACAATATGTGTTGAGTACGGGGAAAGAGATAAAAACTGAATCGTTCTTCTTTTGTTTTTTGTGTTTTTTTTTCTTCTCTTGTATGGGGTTCGTTATGTATAATGTAGATGTATGAAGAGATAGAGCTCTGATTAAAACGTAGTAGTGTGCAATTCACCTGTGTAGTTTATTTTGCAAGGGTAAACACTAAAGGTTTTAGTGTATTACCAACATTATGGTGACCCCGACGTGATTGTAGTCGTGTAGAGTTATACGAATGGACACAGGTAATATTGTAACATAGATTTGCATGTTTGCATGTGCACTAGTTACAAGAATGGAGCCCATCATACAAAGGAGGAAAGTTACTCGCTCTTTGTTCGCTCGAGCTGATAATGCGTTGTTGGAGGAGTTGAAGAAAGAAGATATTTCCGAGAAAATTGTCAGAACGAAGCTTGCATCGTTAGAAAGATTAGCGTGTGAATTAGAACGATTGAGTGCACAAGTGAGTGATATTTTGCTTCAAGATCCAAGTAAAACTGAAAACGATTTCGAACATGAATTCGCAACGGTAGAAGAATACCGCGAAAAATTGGATGAGGCGCGTGTCGAAGTGGAAATATCTCTCAGTGCAAAGATATCTTCGAATAAAGGTTCTTGTAGTACTTCAGTTGCTTCTTCGCCTAGTGGTAAACGAAAGCTGAAGCTGCCAAAAATTGAACTGATAAAGTATAGTGGGGAAGTTAAGAACTGGCTGAGTTTTTGGAGTCAGTTTAAGCGAATCCATGAAGACAAAGAGATGGAAGAAGAGGATAAGTTCCAGTATCTTATACAGGCAACCGAAGAAGGATCCAGAGCTCGCGAAATAGTGGACAATTTCCCGCCTACAGCAGAAAACTACAGTAAAGCGATAGAAAGCTTGCAGAACAGGTTTGGTAGGGAGGAGCTGTTAATTGAATTTTATGTGAGGGAGCTACTTGGGTTGGTCATTAAAAATGCTACTAGTACGAAGTACAAGGGTAATACTTCGCAACTGTATGACAAGCTGGAGTCCCATCTCAGAGCCTTAGAATCGATTGGAATGACAGCAGACAAATACTCAGCGATGTTGTTTCCGTTGGTAGAATCATGTATCCCAGAAGATATTTTAAGAGTGTGGCTGAGAAATTCGAGCGTGCCAAACGGCGAAACTGGACAAGGTAAGACGTACAACGATCGGTTGAATCAATTATTAGGATTTTTGAAAGCTGAAGTAGAGGGTGAAGAGAGAATATTACTTGCCAAGACGGGATTCAAACTCACGGAAAATTCATCGAAGAGAGAAAGAAGGAAGACAAATGAAGAGCATGTAATGACAGCGAGCGAATTATTCGTAGGAGAGACAGGTAAGCAGTCAGTTAATTGTATCTTCTGCGATAAGCCGCATGAAAGTAGGGAATGTTTCCAGGCTTCAAAATTCTCTCTCGATAGGAAACAAGAAATTGTGAGGAAAAGGAGAGCGTGTTGGGTTTGTTTAAAAGTAGGACATATTTCAAAAAAGTGCAAGGCAAAAGTGCAATGTCTTATTTGTAAACAAAAACATTGGGCAATAATGTATTCTGAACTTTCTTCTAAGCAGCACAAAGACGATAGTGAAGTGAAAGAAAAGGAAGAAGAGAAACCGAAGGCATCCTTGGCTAGTCAGTGTTGTTCAGAAGATGTAGTGCTGCAAACTTTATTGGTGGTACTCGAGGCTAATGGAAGAAGACGTACGGTAAGAGCTCTTCTTGACTCAGGTTCACAGAGGTCATACATTTTGTCGAGCACCGCAAAGGAAATGAATTATAAACCTGTTAGAACTGAACAAGTGGTACATGCTTTATTTGGAGGTGGTTCTTCACAGAAACAAGTACATCAGTGTTATAATATTCGCGTGAAAAAGAAGACCGGTAAGGACTCAGTGGAAATTCAAGTTTTAGACCAACACACAATTTGTAGTCCAATACCAAAAATCAGGCCTGGTTCGTGGATGGGGGAGTTAGAAGAGAAAAAGATAGACATTACAGACAGCGGAGTAGGCTCTCCAGCCATCGAGATACTGCTAGGGGCTGATGTCGTGGGAAAACTTTACACTGGAAATGTACGTCGCTTGAAATGTGGACTAACGGCTATACAAACATTATTAGGTTGGGTGCTGGTGGGAAAATTGATAAGCATTAAGGAAGACAGTGTTAGTTCCATGTTGTCACTCACTATGTTTAATCGCAACCCCGGTTTGGAGGATTTATGGAAGTTAGAAGCTATAGGAATTTCTGACCCGTGCGAAACTGTGAAGAGAGATGACGTTGAGGCGGCAGTGTTAGATCACTTTGAAAAAACTCTTTTCATCAATGAAGAAGGAAGATACGAAGTGTGTTTCCCATGGCTGAAAGAGGGTGTGGAGCTCTCCGACAACAAGGAGTTAGCAGAGAAAAGACTGAGGAAAGTTAGTGAGAAGCTGATGAAGCAAGGGAAGCTGGACGATTACAACGCCGTTTTTGAAGACTGGGTTAAAGAAGGTATCGTGGAGGAAGTGCCTCAAGAAGAATTGGAAAATCGTGGACATTACTTGCCTCATCGAGGAGTTTTCAAGCCTAATTCCACTACTAGTGTTAGACCCGTTTTTGATGCCTCGTGCAAGGTAAAAGGATGTTGTTCGCTAAATGACTGTTTGGCAAAAGGCCCTAACATGTTGGAACTTATTCCTGCTGTGTTACTGAACTTTAGAAGAAAGCGTATAGGTATTACTTCGGACATTAAGAAGGCTTTTTTACAAATCGCTGTTAATGAAAAAGACCGTGATTTCTTACGTTTTCTATGGTGGCAAGATTACGAAAAGCAAGAAATCAAAGTTCTCCGTCATCGTAGAGTTGTGTTCGGCGTCAATTGTAGCCCTTTCCTTTTACATGCTGTGATAGACTATCACTTGAAACAGTATAATAAATCATTTCCAAGTGTAGTTGAAAAACTCAAGCGTTCTATGTATGTGGACAATTGTGTCACGTCTGTGGATTCAGAAAGGGAGTTGGACGTGTTCATTGAACAAGCAACAAATATTATGGCAGAAGGAAGATTCGAACTCAGAGGGTGGGAGCACACAGCCTTGTTTGAAAATGAGGAGGTGAATGAGCCAGTATCAGTTTTAGGTGTACTTTGGGATAAGGAAGCGGATGTTCTATTTTGTGATTTAAAATTGATAGAAAACTCTCTTGAACACGTAACAAGGAGGATCGTTTTGTCTTTCACACAAAGAGTGTTTGATCCCATTGGCTTTACTTGTCCAGTTACGCTAGCTCCAAAGCTGTGGTTACAAGAAACATGGAAGCATAAATTAAGTTGGGACGCTGAAGTGTCAGAAGAAGTTCGCAAGCAATTCGAGAAGTGGTTGGCTGAATTGCCTTTGTTGAGTACTGTGAAGATATCCAGGTGTATTAATTTTGTCGATGAAGATACTTCCAGTTTACACATTTTTTGCGACGCATCTAAGCTCTCGTACGCATCAGCTGTGTTTTTGCGTACTAATGTGAATGGAGTGGTTTCCATACAGCTGGTGCAAGCAAAATCGAGGGTAGCTCCATTGAAAGGTATTACCATTCCGAGATTGGAACTGTTGGCGTGTTGCATAGGTGCTCGTTTAGCAGATTTTGTGAGGAAGGCAATGGGTTTCCAAAATGTCAAGCAGTACTTCTGGACAGACTCGTCTACGGCATTATGTTGGATACAAGGGGAAGAAGAGTGGGCGACATTTGTGAATAATCGAGTAAAAGAAGTACGACGTTTGACGAAAGTAGAAGACTGGCGGTACATACCTGGATCGTGTAATCCTGTGGATTTACCTTCGAGAGGATGTAGTGTACCGAAGTTAATTATATCCCAGTGGTGGGAGGGGCCAGAGTGGCTTAGAAAGGAAGAGGACTGGCCGGTGTCTACAGTTAACGTAGATGAAGAAGCAGTGAATTTTGAGAAGAAAAGAAGTTTAGTTGTCTCTTTGTTCGATGGTAGTGAAGAGGATCCTTGGTACTGTGTTTATTTCTCGAAATATTTGAAGGTCCTGCGAATGGTTGCTTGGATCAGGAGATTCGCTAACGATGCAAAGAAGCCAGAAGAGAGGATTCGCGGGGAACTGACCGCCACTGAAGTTAATGAAGCAGAAAGGCTTCTCGTCAGAGCAGTACAGGAAGAGAGTTTTTCGGAGGATAGGAAAACTGAAGTTAAATCTCTGGCCGTTTTCCAAGACGAGGAAGGGGTACTGAGGCTGAAAACGAAGTTAACGGAGCGCCAGGATGACGCTAATTTCAAGTTTCCAATGCTACTGCCTAGTAAACATAAGTTAGTTGATTTGCAGATTGTTGAAAGACATCGTGTCATGAACCATGCTGGTGTGAGCGCGGTGTTAACTTCTCTGAGGGAGAAATTTAGGATTCTACGAGGCAGAAGAACAGTGAAGAGGGTAATTTCTCAGTGTGTTATATGTAAGCGACTCGAGACAAGAGAAATACAAAGAATTACCGCGCCATTGCCTGAGGACAGAGTGAAAGAAGCCTCGATTTTCGAAGTAACTGGAGTGGACTTGACTGGACCTATGACGTTGAGAGATGGTACAAAGGTTTGGATCATTCTGTTCACCTGTGCAGTATTCAGAGCCGTCCATCTTGAGCTGATAACTTCTTTGTCCACTAAAGGTTTCTTGCTTGGTCTTAGGAGATTCGTCGCACGAAGAGGCCGTCCAAAAATTGTGTTTAGTGACAACGGGACAAATTTCGTAGGTGCAAACAATGTGCTTAGTAATTTGAACTGGGACGAAATTCAGAGGGAAACTTCAGTGCACAGAATTCAATGGAAATTTAACCCTCCTACTGCAGCATGGTGGGGTGGTTTCTGGGAAAGAATGATACAAATTGTTAAACGATTGTTAAGAAGAGTTTTGGGACGCGCATCTTTACGTTATGAGGAGCTGATGACCATTCTGTGTGATTGTGAGGCAACGGTGAACTCAAGACCCCTTACGTATGTCACAGACGATGCACACGATCTCCTTGCCATTACGCCATCTATGTTCTTACAAGATGTGACAAATGTAGGTGTGCCCGATTTGGACAATTTGGACCGTACTTTCTTTAACAAAAGGTTACAATATCAACAAAAGTTGAGGGAGGATCTAAGAAGACGGTTTAGGAGCGAGTATTTGAGTCAGTTGATACAACGGCGTGAGAAGTCTGGAAATTATCAAGTGCTTCAGAAGGGTGATGTGGTGTTGTTAGAGTCAAAGGGTTGTAAGCGCATTGCCTGGCCACTAGCTAAAGTGATTGATATCTATCCTGGACGAGATGATCATTGCAAAGTTGTTCGGCTGAAAACATCTGGTGGAGAGATTATTCGACCCATTCAGAGAGTGTTCCCTCTGGAGGTATCTTCTGTCGAGGAGTCATCCATTCCAAAGGGAGATAAAAATGAAGAGTTGGGCAAGGGAAACGGTGAAAAGGTCATAACAAAAACTGTGACTACTCGAAGTGGACGACAAGTGAAAGTTCCTCTAAGATTGCTAGAAGACTGAACTGTGATGTGTAATGTAGTTTGATTAATAGGAACATTAATCTAAGGTGGGAGGATGTTGAGTACGGGGAAAGAGATAAAAACTGAATCGTTCTTCTTTTGTTTTTGTTTTTTCTTCTCTTGTATGAGGTTCGTTATGTATAATGTAGATGTATGAAGAGATAGAGCTCTGATTAAAACGTAGTAGTGTGCAATTCACCTGTGTAGTTTCTTTTGCAAGGGTAAACACTAAAGGTTTTAGTGTATTACCAACAATATGACTGTTCGCTACTCACACACACATACACTCATACTAAAAAACTGCTATTTTTCACACATGCGCGCTGGACACTGCTGGACAGGAGAACACTGTAAGTTGATATTTTAAACACCAGACTTCCCCTAAACGAGAGAGTTTCTAACTCATTAAGGGGCTGGTGACATCTGACGGTTCTTAAAGACATCTGCAGAGCAAGAGAAGAAAACACAAACAAAACAAAAATAAATACATTTAAGCTTGTACATACACCGCCCGCCTTGAAATGTCTACGTTTCAATAATAAAAAGAAGCAAGTTTGAAACATGCAATTATACAAACAAACATTGAAAATACTAATATAACGTAATTCAAACTACAAAGGAACAAAATTTTCAAGACGGTAACTTGCTCTCGTTTAATCTTCAACCTCAAATGGCAGAGGACACACCTTCACAATATGTCGTTTAAGTTCACCCTTGGCAGTTCTCACAGTTACTGCCCTAACTAATGAATCAGGTCCTGGATGAATTTCTTTTACACGTCCCAGTTTCCAAAACTAGGGAGGAGCGTTGTCGTCCTTAATTAGGACAATGTCATTCACCTTGACGTTGTCTCGCTTAGTCCACCATTTGTGTCTCTGTTGTAGATTAGACAAATATTCCTGATTCCAATATTTCCAGAAATGTTGAACTAATCGCTGGGTAAGCTCCCATCTTTTCATATTGGCAATTTTACGCTGAGTGAAGTCCTTGCTTGGAACAGCAAGAAGCGAATCACCAACGAGAAAATGGGCAGGGGTTAATGCACTCAAATCACTGGGGTCACTTGACATCGGAGTGAGGGGGCGTGAATTTAAAGACGCCTCAATTTGCACCAAAGTAGTATACATTTCTTCGTACGTCAATGTTGCATTTCCCACGACTCGTTTGAGATGGTGCTTCACACTGCGTATCCCTGATTCCCAAATACCACCGAAGTGCGGGGAAGATGGGGGGTTGAAATGCCACTTTATTCTTTGCTCATTGAGATAATGTGTTGTCACTGTGTTTGTTGTTGTGTGCTTACCATTTCTTAAGATATCTCGTAAGGCCTTGTTAGCACCAATGAATTTTTTCCCACAATCACTGTATAGATCGCTCGGTAGGCCACGGCGAGACACAAAGCGCTTAAGAGCAGCTAAAAATGATGACGCAGTGGCATCACATACTAACTCAAGATGAATGGCCTTTGTAGCGAAACATACAAATAACACAATGTACCCTTTACCTTTTATTCGGCTTCTACCAAAGCTATTTTTTAAGAAAATAGGGCCAGCATAATCAACGCCAGAATGCAGAAATGGTCTACTGGGTTTTACTCTGTCTGCTGGTAAAACTCCCATTATTTGTTTAGCACTTTCACCCTTCAAACGATGACAAATAATGCATTTGCGAATAATGTGCCGAATAACACTACGTGCACCTAATATCCAAAATGTCTGTCGCATTGTACTTAATACTAATTGAGACCCACCGTGCAATGTGTTCAAGTGCTCTTTCACTATGAGTAGCTGAGTAACCTTGTGATGTTTTGGCAATAGTACAGGGTATTTATGATCATACGAAATCTCTGCATTTAGCAACCGCCCGCCAACACGAGCAATGCCGAGTTCATCAATGAAGGGGTTCAAACACAAAATGCGACTCTTAGCAGGTAGTAGTTTGCCTTGCTGTAAACACTGAATTTCTGTTTCAAATGACTCACCTTGCACTACCTTAACAACACAATTTATGGCACCTTCAAGTTCACGCTGAGACAAAGGACCACTGTCTCTACAAGAAGGGTTTTTGCAGTTATACACGAATCGGCGAACCCATGCAACAATACGTTGTAACTTGGAAAATGACGAGTAGTGCTGAATTATGTTATCATTAGTGGTTGTTGCACACATAGCGACAAAGCGAGATTTTTTTTCTTCACAAGTAACTGCTTCGGGGTCAAGATCTGGACACGATGTGGATGGCAACACTGCATGTTGTAGCGACTCAGGCCCTGACCACCACAATTTATGATTTATAAGCTCACTGGGATTAATGCCTCTAGATGCACAGTCTGATGGATTGGAAGTACCGCGGACATGACACCACTGCACATTAGGTAAAGATTCTTGTATTTCGGACACTCTGTTCGCTATAAATGTTTTCCACCGGCTTGGTGTAGAAGCTAACCAAGCTAATACTGTGGTCGAGTCAGTGAACGCAATCACTTCCTCTACTTCGGGCAGAATAGATTTGGAAACAGTGGTTATTAATCTAGCTAAGAGCACCGCTGAACACAGCTCCAAGCGGGGTATTGATTGTTGTTTTATTGGAGCGACCTTAGTTTTCGCCGCCACCAATCTCACTGCAACACTGCCATCAGAACATTCTGTGCGACAATAGATATTTGCAGCGAAAGCTCGCTCGCTGGCGTCACAAAATCCTATCAATTGGCACTTTATAGCATTTTGAGGCATGAGACACCGCTTTACTCTGATTTCCTTTAATAAAGGTAACTCACTGCAACAGTTTTTCCACTCTTCACATATTTCTACTGGAAGACATTCATCCCAATTTACCATTAGTTTCCACGAAGATTGCAGTAACAACTTTGCCTTAATTGTTACGGGAGACAAAAAGTCTAAAGGGTCGAACAGCCTTGCAAGCTCAGAGAGCAAAACTCGTTTGGTCAGAACTGGGGGGTGGGTAGGTAGTGTCACATTGAATCCAAACTCATCTGTTAACGGAGACCATTGCACGCCTAGAGTTTTAATGGTGGTGCTGTTTACATCAAATTGAAGTGGTATACAGGGTTCTCTCATATGGGGTTGGACTGCTTGTAGCACTTCCGGTTTGCTTGATGACCACTTTCGAAGTTCGAATCCTCCTTTACGCAGTAACTGGATGAGCTGTCGCTGTAATTCAATAGCTTCGGACACTGAGCTCGCTCCGCTCAATAAATCATCCACAAAGAAGTCGCGAGCTGCTACTGTCGCTGCGAGAGGAAACTGTTCGCCTTCATCCCTTATCAGTTGCTGCAAGCACCTAGTAGCAAGGAAAGAGGCAGAAGCTGTGGCGTACGTCACAGTAAGCAAGAAATAGTCCTCCATGAGTACCTCAGGAGATTGACGCCACACAATCCGCTGGTAATTGATATCGTCTTTGTGTACTAAAACAGCACGATACATTTTAGCTACATCAGCACAAAGGGGACTTGATGGCTACGAAATCTAACTAATAAAGGGAAAATGTCATCCTGAAGCTTGGGTCCGACCAAAAGTTTCTGATTTAGAGACACGCCCGTTGCCGTCTTCGCGCTTACATCGAAGACTACTCTAACCTTAGTGGTGGAACTTGATGGTTTTTGCACCGCATGGTGGGGCAAATAGCAAGTGTTCTCTGGAAGCACATCACCTTGGTCAGCTGGAATAATCTTCATGTGGCCCAGTTTTATGTATTCGTTCATAAAATCACAATACTGTTTTTGAAGCTCAGGTGACTTTGACAACCTACGCGCACATTTTCTCAATCTTTTCACAGCTATATCCTCCGAATGTCCTAGAGAACCTGTATTGTCTTTGAATGGTAATCTTACTACATACCTGCCGTCTTCGTCATGCTGGTGAGTTTTAGCAAAATGTTGTTCACAAAGCCTTTCTTTTGTTGCGCGGAATGTTTGGGACGGTAGTTCTTCTAATTCCCAGAATTTAAGTATATATGCATCCAGATCACATGACACATGAAACGATACCACTGTTGTATTGTGGCTGGATAAGCCTACACAACCTGACAGAACGCATCCAAGTTTGGTCTCCAGGGCAACTTGTAGTAAGCTCAAATTGCACCCTCATTTTTTTCTTTGCAATTTCAATTGTTTTCTCCTTCTTCACTTACAAACTACAATTGAACGTTATTTCTGCTTTTTATTTCAATGTCAACTCCAGAAAGAAAACGAAAGTTCTCTTTTTCTTTCTTTTTTCTCCCCAACCTCAGGTAGATTCTGGAAACACCCCAGGAGGACTGTAATTCATTCGTTCTGTTCCTATCCACGTATCTAAGAAAGAAACCCCTCTTCTTTTATATTTTTTGTTGTGTTTCTTCAAAACAGCATCGAAGTCATCATTTTGTTCTGGACTTAATTTAACCATTTCAATTCATATAGTCAAGGACAGTTTAGTCACTTTTGCTTTCGGTATAAACTCTTCCTTTCGATTGAAATCAACCCTTTCCCACGAACATATATTTGAGCTTTCTCGGAAATGATATTTTTATACTTCTTTCATAAATGCAACGTTTATGTATTTTTTTTGTTTCTTTTTTCATTCTGTGTATCTATTGTTAAAATAATCCTTGAAATAAGAAAGTATATGTCTCACTGGAGGAAATGTCAAATTTATATTTTTGTGTGATTTGTATTTCCCCATGTTGTATCCAACACAGAGATTCTTTGAGCAAGATATAACTATAGGTGTACAACGTTCATATGTTACATGTGTCAACCATACAGAAATTGTATTGTGTTACCAAGATTCTTTTATCTGTAAACTTCTTGTTCTGAGTGTAACCAATGTAACCTCCTACCATGCTAAGTTGTGAATCAAATTTATGTTTCCCGTATTGTAATATTCCAAAGATATAGAAGTTGACAGTAAGATACAGGCTCGTTAAACACATTTGAAATTCATGACACATAATCCCAAATTCCAAAACCTATATTTCCCACGAGATGATTCCTACTCCACTATGCCTAAGGCAAAACCAGGCCAATGAAGGAATACTTTTAGAAGAGAACCATAATCTCCCACTACAGATGGAGGACCATCCAATGACCACAAGTGGAAGTTACCGGAGTGTGAGTTTTCTAGAATTACCTCTCCTTGCGTCTACGGAAGTAACGAACCAGAAGTAAGTACGCATGCGCAAATCACTACTAGACTCCGCTACAACGAGCCCTTCGGCAAAGTAGAACGAGTTGAGACTTACATCCAGCTGACTGAGGACTGTCTCTATGACGTCACTACGTATCCAATCTTCACGATTAGAATCGTATCCACCCAATTACCAAATTGAAGAAACAGAGACAGTTTTACTCCGCCCTAGAGATATCTCGTTCCTCTCCGAGAATCTCGGGAACTACGGGGAAGTTGGAGTACAAAAGATGGACTCTGAGACTAGGAAATTCAGAGACCAGTCCACCACCAGACACAATCATGAAACCTTAAGCGATTCCTTCAGCGTAGCGCTGGTATCGTTTTCTCCCTTCTCTCTCTCTCTCTCTCCCTCTCCAACACTCAAGCGAATCCTTCTGCATAGCGCTAGCGTCGCTTTCCTAAAACCAAGCTAATCCTACCTACAGAAAGCTAAAATCCTCAACGACCTAAATACCTCGTTATTCCTGGTACCTGTGTCTGGTCTTTCCGAAGTTTACTGTAAGTCGGTTGCCGCGCTTCGAACTCACTGACCACCAAGAGCTGTAGAGGTGCAGCTCCACCACCATCACCACCATCGAAGCTTGCCTGCAGTTCCAAGTCGCCGTCATGGAAGCCATGGTGACTTCTGGCCGAAACTTTGCCTTTCCTAAATTCCAAACTTTACATTTCTCTAAAAAACATACACTCATAAGGCAAAACTCCTGACCTATAACACCTTGAACTGCTACATTCTTTTATTCAAACATAGAAACTGTTTCTAAAGCCTAAACATCTTACTTTCAGCTCACAAACTCAAAATTTATAAAATCTCTATAAGCAAATAAAGAATGTTCTTCCATCTAAGAAAAGGAACTTCTGATTTCAGACCAGAACTAATTGATTGGGTAGCTATCAAGCTTTCGACCGTCACAAGTTCCCACGTACCTCTTTAATAACTCTCAAACGACTTCTAAAACTCTCTTATTCCAAGAAAACAGTCAAATTTCTTGGAATCTCTATTTTGTTTTGACGCTCTCTTTCAGAAAAAGAAGAAAGAAAAACGCCTCCGCTCGACCACGCGTCAAAACTGGTGGCAGCATGTGGGATATCTTCTTAATACATGCACTGCACCAAAAGCCTAATTGGTTGCAGCGCTTTAGTGCAATGACACCATGCTGGATTATTCTTAAAGAAACCCTACTCCAACAACAAGCTGGTAGCAAAATTCTATCAAATCTTCTACCAAACGAAAACTGGTGTCAGTATTCTGACAACGGCAGCCATTTTGAATTTTCCCAAAAATTCTCCATCTTGAATCCTAAGCCAAAACGGATTCAATATTTCTCTTGTCCAAATTATTGCTGCCTCTTTGTGACAACAATAAACAATTAGTTCAAGTTTGTGAGCTTAGAAACCATAAGTTTCTATCATCGCTTCAGGGAGTATAGTTACATCAGAAACTCCCAAAAATACAGAAAACTTCGTAATAAGTGTTGCCAACCGGCACCTCAGAGAACCGCTAAGTTATCAGTAAATGCAGCAGTAGAAATACGATCCTTAAATCGTATTGACTTTGTCACATCGTGGGAATTGCGACTCATGTCG
>JAGDQP010035333.1:0-19641 GCA_022664845.1 Lepisma saccharinum
GTAAGGCAGGATGCGATTACCAGTTCATGGCCTATATACAGGGTGGTAACGTAATGCACCAGCAAACTTCAGGAAGTGATTATTGAAAAAATATTGAAATCGGCGTAGTTTCGGAGCTAGAGGCGTATAAAGTTAGCACAGTAACGTCGGAAATGGCGTAATGTCTCCACAAATAATGACGCAAGGTTTGTCGGTTTCCGAAGTTTATCACCACCACCCCCAGTAGCATACATACATCTTTTCAACGTTGATTTTAGGTTAATTTCGTTGATTAACCGTTATAGGTTGAAAAAAATAGTACGTTTATTTTTAAATCATATTTCAACAGACGTTATGGCAGATCTAAACGACGCCATAATAATATTTGCTTTTTGGAATGTTGGTTTCCTGTGTTTCCCAACTTTCACCATCCACTCTGAACCTCCAGCAGGGTGAAATAGAAAACCAAATGGACGAAAAACGTTACAGTTTAGACGAAAAACAGATGGGCATTCCTGGGTGGGAACCCAGCGTCTTAGAAATTAGCCGATGGACAAGGAAAAGTGGCATTTTAGCATTGGAAAAAGACGTACGTGAATGTTCGGACCTCGCGTTTTTTAGTTGCGCCGTTCCGGAGTATTTCGGTTCGAGCCGCGGGCAGGCTCTATTTCGTCGGGTCGTGCGGATAGTTGTAAACGGGCGCACTGCTAAAGACACTTTATTAGTTTCTTTTTCTTATTTTATTGTGATATCCCTGCATTATGTAAACTTATTATCAATAGTTAGTGTAGTGTGTTTAGATGCTTTTTTCGGTGTGTGTGTATTTTTTTTGTGTAGTGAAACTGTAACCTGAGCAGATCTTGTAAGAATATATATATATATATATATATATATATATATATATATATATATAAAGTTTATTCTTGTATATAAAATTATGTATATAGTAGGTTATTTTTCTCATTTGCTGCAACTCCCAAAGGAAGTAGTTGTCACTGAGGAGGGGATGCGTCGTTGGACCAACACTTCGTACCACCATCAGCCTCTCAAGCATCAAGAACCGACGTACGACCAACACCCCAGGGCAAAAATCTGTGTTGGTCGAACGCCGTGTTGGTTCAACGCCGTGTTGGTCCAACGCCGGTACTTCGAAGTGTTGGTTTCATGCCGGTGTTGGTCCAACGCAATGTTGGTTCTACGCAGGTGCCCAAAAAAATAATTTAAGATCATATTTTTTATTATCTTTTTAGGTTTTATATATCTGGAGCGTTGTTAATTTTATTGTTGGTTCAATGCCGTGTTGGTTCAACGCCGTGTTGGTCAAACGCCGTGTTGGTCAAACGCCGTGTTGGTCCAACGCCGTGTTGGTCCAGCGCCGTGTTGGTCCAACACCGTGTTGGTCAAACGCCGTGTTGGTCAAACGCCGTGTTGGTCCAACGCCGTGTTGGTCTAAGCGCAGTTCAACCAACACGGCGTTGAACCAACACGGCGTTTGACAAACACTAATAACCGGCATATGACCAATGACCTTACCAGCAGAGACATACTGGTAGAAATTAAATATTTTGCACAATGTGAAATGTAGCATTCTTGTAGAAACTATTGAATTTTGCAAATTTCCAATGTATTTTTTGACTGACAAAAGATATTTTTTAACAAATATTGTTAAATTTGCAGTTATTGTAGAGAAATGTATGATTTTTTAAAAAAAATCTGGAATGTTATTTTGACAACAAAGGGTTAGTTAGTAGTACAAAAAGTTAATCGAGCGTCACAAATATTCCAATTGGGGTAGGCGGAATGCCAATGAGCTTCAAAATAATCGGAAGGTCACAGAATTAACGCTCCGATGTTAATTGCATGAGCCAGTGTCTGTTTTGTTGGCTATAGAACCCTTGAAAGAAAAATTAAAAGAACTTCACGGTAAATATATTCAGCAGGGATATATTCACAGAACCTAATTTTTTGTACAATTAATGTGAAATTTAGCATTTCTGTAGGTCCAAATCTTACGCCGGGACGGACATTTTTTAGTTTTTGTAACACTCTCTATGCCCCTTCTAAATCGGTCTTGCCAACATATCCACGCAGATGTGAAAAATTCAGAATTTGTTTAAAAGAATCTGAAAATTCACTTTACTTTTGAGAAAAAAAAAGCTTTTCACGCTATGGTCTTACTGAGGACATTTACCGTGTTGTTTCTCAAGTGATTCTTGGAAAGGGGCTGCAGCCTTAGACAAATACTGACTTATGCAAGTAGCATAGGTAGCATCGGAGCATTTATTCTGTACTATTTGCAATTAATTTGACGCTCATTGGCATTCTAAAAAAGTATTGATTGTTTATAACGCTTCCTTTTGTTACTCCCCTTTTCCATCGTTTAGGAGGTGCGTTGCCAAAATAACGTTACAGATTTAAAACATTCATATTTTTTCCCCACTAATGCCAAATTTCATATTTTTTCTGTAAAAAAAATAGCTTCTGTCAATATATCTCTGGTAATTGCATTTATCATGGAGTTCTCTTTAAGTGACTTTAGAAGGGGGCTTTAGCTCCTATACCAGTCGCTGGTATTACCACCCAAGAAAATGGCGGAGCACCCTCCTAGAAAGGTCTTGTAGGTTATGAAAATTTAGTTATTCTCCAGAGCATGTAAACTGGGTACATGCTGTGACATCGCTTCAGGTGCGAGAATTTTAAGATAACATTTTATAAAACATGTATTACCATATTACATTTTAACATTAATTTCTATATATTCTTACCTACCTCCTTTCATTCAGAATGTTTGTGTATTATTTTTAGACGTTCCAATTGTCCAACATCCCTGCTCTTGTCTCCCCTCTTTATATCAATTACTTCTTTTTTATATCCCTATCTTAGCCTCTGTCCCCTACCCTGTGTATTATAAGAATTATAAATATCGTAACTATTGGTGAATAAAAGAACAGAAAGACGAGTTGCAAATATAAATAACGTAGTTCGTCCTCAGTATCGGACATCTGCCCGTCATCCAGTTTGAATAGAGAATTTCATGTTATCCGTCACAAATATAAACGCATAAAATACATCCTGAGCATTGGATTATACTGGAAGTGGATAAACGAGTTTAAATATTTGCTCTAGAGTCTACCTATCGACACTAAGTAGTCACTCCATTATTACGTAGAGCTCGATGGTAAGCGCGTAATTTGAGTTCACGTTTTAGCCATTCACAAAGTATTTTTCAAATGGAGATAGTCTTTGGGATTTAGATGTTCCTTTGTCAGATTGTGTGTTGTTATAAACAGAGTAACATGGAGTTTTGTTTCGTCATAAGCGTTTGTCTTTCCCGATCGGGAATATTTAAAAGGGATTCTGTTATCGTCTAATGTCATGTCGATTTAAGTCATTATCTTGTTGCTTAACGTCAATACTTCTATCATGAACATATTGATTGAAATCATTTCTATTTACAAAACGGATACCAGTTCCGACATGCATACTTCCAGGGAAACTTCTCCCTCATCCCCCTGTTAAGTCGCACAATGTGTTTCCGTACGTCTGCTGTATCTGACTTCTGTGACAAACTTAGGTAAGTCGTAGAATTTGCGTTGAATTTTTCAGTTACCACAGAGTTTGTGTATCTCTTCCAAGAATTATTCCTGTGCTCCAGTATCCATTTTGTCACAAAGTGTCACGATGTGTTCACATTTATTATTGTTTTCTTGTATTTTTAGTGTCATGGGTTAGCGGAGGTTAGGTAAGGTCAGGTTCGCATAAACAGATAGAAATGTATTGTCAAAGAAAGAAACGAGAGTGTAGATACATAACCGAACCTGACCTTACCTAACCTACCCTAACCCATGGTAACTAATCTAGGATAATGTACGAAAAATGCAAGAAAGCAATTATTAATAATGCATACGAAGAGATACAAAGATATTTTGAAAGAAAAAATTTCGCACACGCCGAGATTTGAATCCGGGTCCTTTCACTCAGCAAGCCGACGCATTATACAATTACCCACGATCGCAGCTTGCAAATGGAGATTTCAAAGTTGTATACACGTGTTACGTAAAAATGCTACGAAATGTCATTTGCGCATGTAGTGTTGTAGTCGCAGAATTTTTACAGGTTATACGCTAAGTTTATGAATCTTTAAATATAGATCATGTTTCTATTAAATATAGGGAAGGAATATGATAATTTCCACAAAAACAAGAGAGAACACAAAATACTTTAATTATATTGTAGTGAGACAATAACAACGAAATTATATGCATAATTTGTTGGATTGAGGGAATAAGAAAGAAGATAAGATGTTGAGACTTTTGCACAACTACAAAGCATCTATATCAGTTAAAATTCAGTTACAAATCTTTATGTTGAATTGTCGACTCTGAAGGCAAGGGATACAAGTGAGATTAACGAATATAAAACAAAGTATTTCAGCCAAAGACCTTTTTAGGGCCACTTCAATTTACGGGTTCTACCACTCCACCAGATCTTAACTCAGTTCATGAATATCCTGGCCTTTCTTCTCCTGAACCCTCTGCCATGTCTTTCACTGCAGAATCTCCACAAAAGATGGACAAAGAAGGTTTCGCCAGACTTCCTCAGTTCAGACTACAAACATGTTTGATGCCCTTTGTCATGATCGTAAAAAGCAAGCAGAAAAACAAGAAGATCGTTCCCAACGAGCACCTCTTCCTACCTTCACGAAACCACCTGCTATTTTCATCTATGGAATTACAAATAGATATCAGTTCAGTAAAACACTAACTGCAACTTGTCAGATTCGCCCGGTAGTCAAGCAGACCGCTGAATTTATTATATTAAAAGCACAATCTAAAGTTGATTTTGACAAACTACAGACATATTGTCTACAACAACAGATCCAATTTGCCTTAGAAGCTCATAAGCATGATCGCCCACTTAAAGTGGTGCTACGCAAATTATCAATAGACATTCTTCCTGCTGATATTTATAAAGACCTAGTCACTGAGGGACTTCCCGTCTCACAAGTTACTCAACTTCACGGAAGAGGCAAGACGACAAAAGGCAAAATTTAGTATCCATTATTTTTGGTTACGCTCCGAAAGGCTGAAAATGTTAAAGCCATCTTTCAACTGAAACATGTTCTTCACTATATTGTGAACGTTAAACCATATAAAGGTCCAGATATTCTACAATGCTACAGATGCCAGCGTTTTGGGTACGCCCAAAATTCATGTTTCAATGTACCACGATGTGTCAACTGTGGTGACACCCATTTAACTTCATGATGTGACAAGACATCTAAAGAAACACCTGTTTGCTGCACTAATTGTGGCGGTGCCAACCCCGCAAGCTACCGGGACTGTAAAGTCCTTCAATCTGTAATTTCCCGACGCAAAATTGAACCTTGTGTCAAGACTTCCAGCACTGCAGCTGTCAAGACATCCACTTCTCTACCTAAACCTGATGCCACTGCTGGCGATACCCTGAATGAACTGTTTTCTTTATTTCAAGTTTTTTCTACAAGTGACTTACTTTCCAAGATTGGTCAGGCTCTCATCCGATTTCGTTCCACAGCCAACTTTCCTGACAAGATTTCTATTGTCATCGACAACCTGCAACAAATTTTTATTGCTTGCAAATGTTAATCCTGATGTAAAGCAGATTTAATTCCCATTGGTTTTACAAAAGAGGATTGTATTTATACAGATTCCATCAACTGCCTTGGTCTTATTATCTCACGTCATTCAAGTTTCATCATCAATGGAAGACAACCATCTATCTTTCTTCTTCTCCTTTTTCCTCTCTCAATCCTATCCTCCTTTCTCCTTTTCAAAATTTCCTATAAATTTTCTTTAATTACCTATGCACAGGCAAGTGACAGTTGCACCGTGGACAATCACATACGCAACTCATTAAGTCAACGCATCACATCCTATGGAAGGCCGAAACTTCGAACCATCAAAATTTTAGTCATGAAAAGGTTAGTTAGTGAAAAGATATACTGATCCACATCCTGTATTTATACCCTTTCCCTCTTCTCAACATTTTTTCCCGATCAAATGAACGAATGTCTCATTTCAGTAGACAGAAATTGTCATGACGTCACACTTGGCTACTTGTGGGGACGATTTAATTGAGTGTGCAAAAAGAAAACACCATACCTGAGTTACCTAACCTCAACGTGTGCTTGGTCACTAATTTTATTACATTTCCTAATAAAAGAGAAAAGTTATTTTTCGTAAAGAAAAAGTATAAATAAAACCAAACCATGATTCGATCCCGAATCCTTCGCATTAGCTTTCCGTCTCTCTACCAATACGCCAAATGATCAACTGGATAAAACCAGCTGCTTTGCAGTCTTGTTTGTGATTATATGCAAGTAGCTAAGTGTGAAATCAAGGCAATTTCGGTCAATACTGAAATGAGACATTCGTTCAAAATGTGGCACCAAAAGTATTTGACCGTAGTAATCTCGCCTGCGTAACTCGCTGACAGTATAAAGTTTAATATCAGATTTAACAGCTGCTTTGTTATGGCCTGCGTAGCTAAGTGGTCAGCGTGTGAGACTCAGATTCCCAAGGTTCTGGGTTCGATTCCCAGTCTGGATTTCAAAATATTTTCTCCAAGGAGTTCAACGCTGTAAATTACGTTCGAGATTGCTTCTGAAAGAGATTTATCCCATAAAGGAAGAAGCACACAAGACCGAGAGAGGGGGAAGGGGAGAAAGACGCACACTGTGTTATCCTTAAGCGTTAAAATTTCATTTATTTCCATGTCTTTCGCTATTTTCCTTTTCCTCTTTCCTTCTTTTCTCCTCTTCCTTCGCTCTTTCCCCGTCTTCTTCCATATCTCTCAGTCTCTCTCTCTCTCTCTCTCTCTCTCTCTCTCTCTGTGTGTGTGTGTGTGTGTGAGTGAGAACAAAAAAAGAATGCGATTTCTGTCTATTTATCTCGTGGTTCTCTACATGGTGCAGTGGACTCAATATTTCTTGCTCCAAGTGGAGGAATATCCTGGCATGCCATGTTCTGGAGCATATTTGTACTGTCATGTTGGTTGTTTAACTATGAGTGCAACAATTCTCCTGGAGGAAAATGCTACTATTTTTTATAATTCTAACCTCCACTTACTTTTGTAAGGAACTGTACAAAAGGTGCTGGGGAGAGTTTGCGTTTTTGAGGTGGTTGGAGAATGGAATCTTTGCAATAGAAGTCGAAGAAATATACACAGAAGATTTTGGATAATTGTAAATCGCATTATAAGATAGCAATGGGATACTTCAACGCAGAAATAAGAAGCTAGGCGAAGCAATTACACTAAAGTCGAATAGCTTGGATTTGGAAAAAGAAACAACAAAGACCGAAGAGAATTAAAAGAGACTAATGAAGTCTTTAGAAACCAATAAACGATTCATTTCGAGTACAAGTTTTAAGAAGAAAACTCAAGTGAATTGAACAAGGGAAAGCCCGATGGAGCTTAAAACAAAATAGATTATATTCTATCAAATAACAGGGAAATTGTTCAAGATGTGTATGCTCAGAATAGTTTCGAAATCTCGAGTGATCGTAGGATAGTGAGATCAGAGTTCGCAATAAACACAAGATTAGAGAAGAAGATTATCAGGGAAAAGCCATCATTTTAGATTTAAAAAGAAAACAAAGAAATAGTAGACAGAAATCCGAGATAGAACTAACCAACATAATCAGCATCTGGGAGGAGATAGAAGATTAAGAAGATATCAATTGCAAATATAACGTACTGACTGGGATAATAAGGGAGACAGCTAAAGAAATAGCAGGCATGAAAACGTAGAGTAAAATCTAGGACGAAACAAAACTTTTAATGAAGAAAAACTAGAAAAAAAGGGGGGGAAATACTGTAGCGAGAAATGAATGCATGTAAATAAATAAAATCTCAAGGAAGAATGTACGAAACTATAAATAAAACGCAATATTGTTGGTAAATAAACCACTGAAAACGGAGTTCGAAAAAATCGAACAACTCTTCTTGAGCTGGGGAAAAATAAATACTGGCTGTTGAGGGACCTCATGATAGGTTAACCAGAAATTATAAAAATATTTTAAAAAATCGAAAAAGAATTTAACTACTCCGATGAAGAATTAGGAATCGAAAAGAGAACCGAAAATGATGCGGAGATTCCAGACCTAATGAAATAATATATTACTGTACAAATATTTACAGCTAGATTGAAAGTGACCGAAGAGGACGGAAACAGCAGAAGGGTTTGTGTTATGTGAACATCTCAGCATTGGCATTATAATAATTTCCAGGAATCAGACCAGCAGCTCACACTGTTAAAAATTTTTGAAATGTTCCTTGATATATTCGCTAATGTTTCTGATAGATGTCAGTGCTTAAGGTTATCGCCAAGAATCCTGAAAAGCACCGAATAATTTATTTTACGTTTTGAAAAGTCTCAGAGTTCAGTTCCAGTGTGATTTGCTTACATGCGCAAAAAGAGAAAACATTTTATTAAATATACGTACAATGCCCATCAAGTGTTAGTTGCCTCATTTTTGATGGCTTATTTTCGCACATATGGAAAATATTCTAAGTGAATAGGTAAGTATTGAGATTCCTATTGACAAAGAGAAAAGAGATTTAAACGTGGCGTAAGTCGTGGAAGTAATCTAGTTTATGTTTTTGCTGCCTGAGCAAAGCATTTCTGACACTACTGCTTCCATGTGATTGGCAACGTGATCCAGTCGGTAAGACGTCGGGCTTTTAATTGGATTTCAAATCTCGCTTCGCTTTTTTCCCGCCACCATGCAGTAACTGAACGATATTATTTGTTTTTTTAAATCAAGTTACTGGAAATTTCGAGGCAGCCAGGTTGCCTAGTTTTTTCAGGAATATTTCGGAATGTATTTATTTATTTTTTTGCTGTTCATTTATTTTCGATGTATATCTCAACCTACATACCAAATTCGGAAGAGTGGATATTGCGCTCAAATTAAGCGTAATATTCCATCTTTCGAAAGCGGAAAGTGAGACCAGAATTACAGCGAATTTTCGTAGGAGCTAAGATTAAACATTTCTGCTCAAACAAATATGTGATTCTATGGTTGTTCTTTTCGATGGAAGTGTAATCTCTTCGGATCAATTTCCAACCGTAGTTTATGGAAAATTTTCATTGTTTTGAGATGAAATTTTCATACTTTTAAAAAAAAAACACAAAAAAAACTATACAATAAAATGTTGAAAATGCAAAACCAAAGGGAGCATTTATTCACCAGTAGTAAGGGAAATGATTAATGTTCTTATTAAAGAAGAGAGAATAAGTTAAACTCGGCGTTCATTAAGCCCAGACCAATGATCCAACGCTCTGGAACCTACGATAGCCGGGCAACTGCATGATAACGCCTTTGAAAGGACCGTCAGGTACTTAAGAAGAACGTTCAAAAATGTTTATTGTAATATCTTCCTGTTTACGTCTTGTGGTATATTGTTGTCATTGAGAACATTTGAAGCGGTTAGAGGATAAAGGTGTCATGTTACATTTTTCCTTCCATCTTCTTCCACAAACAAACTCGTTTGTCTGTGTAACATATCTCCTTCATCGTTTCTGAATCTATTTATTCAGACGAGGAATAACTTAAATGGGGTGTTGTGGAGCAAGAATAGCACTCATCCACCACCAGAACTCATTCTTTCGAAAAATGTAACATGACACCTTTATCCTCTAACCGCTTCATGTATCAGGTCTTCTGTTGTCACTTTTAACTAAAAACGAATAACTTCACACTTCGAGATAAAAAAGTGACTGATAACAAACTTAACTAGTATCCATGCTGCATTGTGAACCAATCTATAATGATGATAAATCTTTCTTTCAATTTTGAAGAATAAATGACATCAATTAAGCATCATATTTGAATCTAAAGTCATCAAATTTGAATCATTTTGTATCCAAAGTGATAGTGTTTCGTTACAAAACACCATTGTCCATGGAAATTCAATTTTTTTCTATGAAAATACTTTCTTGTCAAAGAAAGAGTTAAAATTTCACTGTTTAATGTGTACCTCCACTCGTTTGAAGAATCATTCAGAGGTAAACGTAACACAAATGCAGGTGTACAAACTAAAAACTATGCAGATGGAGGATGACATGAAAATACTTTAATAGAATGAATAAAGTCAATTAGCAAAACAGATTATGGTTGTCTTCTTTTCTGTAAACTAGTTGCTACAAATATTTAATCTTCGAGAACAAATTTAAAATGAAACAGAAATAAACTGAGGTTGATTCACATCTATTTATTGACTTGAATTAAAACCCGGAAAATAAAGTGGGAATATTTTTCTATGCGAGTAGTTGTTAGGAATGAAACTATTTTTAACTACTCATTGGCATATAAGACAATCGAATCTGCTTAATCGTAGTTCATGACGCACATAACTCTTTTTCTTATCGTGCGAATTTTGATAAGAAAAGTTTCAAATAAAATTCCGGGGGGGCAACCGCCCCTCCCTGTTCCCTAAATGACGGGACTGGTGGTTCCTTCATGTATGACATCAGTAGCATCTTGGAATATATACGAAGGTTGGGGAGTAAGTCATGGTAACATATTAATATTTCGACAATCGAAGAATGTATAAAAATGTGTTATATACAAATGAAAAGTAACCATAATGGATATTTTGTTGGTAGGAATCGTGAAAGAGAATCCAAGGAAGCCTGTAACATACACATGTAATAATGCACATGTTAAAAAAAGACTCGTCTCATTATGATAAACCCTCAATATAATCTCCCGCACTGTCTACAGCATGCTGTCATCAATGTTACAAATACTTGTCTGCAAATACACACTTGTCTTGCACTTGCACTTGTCTGCAATACAAATAAACCCTCAAAATAATTTCCCGCATTGTCCACAGCACACTGCCAGTGATGTAGAAGACGTCGAATGCCAACAGCAGCATCATCCTCTGCACCATGTCTTAAGCGGGTGATATGTTGGCGCACAGCATTATCAATGTCCAGGAAGTTCGCAAATCGTCTACCACGCAATTATATCTTCACCTTGGAGATGGGGTCAAAATCACACGGTGACAAATCCGGTGAATACGCTGGGTACTCTGACTCTTCTCATCTCCATCGGCGCAGTAGGTCCAGTACTCAAGCTGCGTTATGTGACTTTGCATTATCGTGCATAATGATCGAATTATGCAGTAGACTGGACGGTTCTCTCTAATGGCATGTAGTAGGTGTCGCTGCAGGAAGTCTTTGTAATACGCTGATGTGACTGTGGTTCCATGAGGAACGAAGTGACAAACCAGTATTCACCTCGTGTAAAATGCTACAATCACATCAATCGTGTGGGCGAGGGATTCTCCCGAAACTTCTGCCAACGTGGTTAGCTTGGATGTCTCCACTTTGAGGACTGTGATTTGAACTCAGGTTCATAAGGTCTGGCCCAGAATGCATCAATAACGGTGATCCTGGAAAAAATTGGTTGCCGTCATTCTCATAGTGCTGTATGTGATCGGAACAAACTGCATATCGTGTCTACGTTTGAATCTCCGTGAGGGCATGTGGAACCTATTTCGACGGAACTTTACGTGGATTCAGATCATGCGTCAAAATTTTATGAATCCCAGTCTCCGTCTCTAATTCACGCAGCGTCCGTCGTTTCTCGTTCTCCGACAGATATTCTAACACGGCACGTGACACATCGGTCCGCCTTGACCATTTCATGTGTCTGGTTCCTTGGCGTTCTCGCTGAAAAGCTACTACCCATCTTGCGACAATTCGATATGTCAGAGCATTATTCCATAACGCTTGTACCAATTCTAGGTGACACGTGCGTTTTTCTTCCGGAGAACGGGCACTTGGATGTGCGATCGCTGTTCCACTCTGGTCACTTCCATTATTAGTTGCAAGAGCCTCAGAGGGGACGACCGTTGCACAATGGTGTATAAAGAGTTTGACTTTAGATCATGTTTTATTGATGCCTAAGTATAAATTTTAGCTAGGGCAAACCGCAGAATTTCTGTGATTAAACAGTGTTCCAAATATATAGTTCCGATTATCCGTTGTTTATTTATTGACTGATAATACCTTACAATCTGTATTGATTTCTTTCTTCGGTGGAGGTTATTCTTTTTTTTACCAAAATATATTTATAATTTATCGTTGTATATATCGTATGAACTCCTACGTAGCATAGTCGGTAGCGCGCTCGACTTCAGTGCGAGCAGCCCCGGATTCGATTCCCTGTGAGGGCTTAAAATTTCGGTGTTGACCCAGCATCGTGAGGACAATTGACGAGCTGCAGTGAGAGTTTCGGCTCCCCTCTCCCAACCCGTCTGGTCAGCGTGGGAGCAGTAAACTAACTCCTCCCTTCGGGGAGAGGCCTCATCCACTAGTTAGTTGAATATGGCTGTGATTTATTATATCGTATATTCGTTGTATACATTCGTAATTTATTTTTGTCCTGGAAGAACGAAAGATTAGGGCGAAAATAAAGCGTCCTTATTGGGAGATATACATCGTACGATCAATAATTTAATTTATTTTTCCAACAGACCTCGCGGGCCGCAAGAAAAGGTTTGGCGGTTCGCGTGCGGCCGCGGGGCACCAGTCGGAACCCCTGAATTAGAAGAAACCTATATGTAGTTGCTTGTTTACAAGAGTATTCATTATGCATTTATACAACACTTTTGAAATATGCATATAACATAAAATATATTTTACACTCTCTGTATCTGTATATATTTTCACAGTATGGCGCGATCCTTGGGGCCCGGACCATGAGGGAGCAATGTCCAGTGTTTTTATACTGATGCACAATGTACTAGTGGTCAGCGGTGGATGAATTGGTGGAGAGCTCACTTCTGGCGTTAGGGGTCGTCGGATCGATCCCTGCTCATGCCATGTAGGCTTTGTGGTGGACAAACACCGTGTGCGTGGGTTTTCTCAAGGTTCTCCCGTTTCCTGCCACTTTCTTAATTCTACCAGTTCATCTCATCATCATCTATCCACCAGAGTCAAAGTTGCCTAAAGCCCTTAAAAAATAAATTAAAATTCAAAAACAAGGTACTAGTAAACCCAAACATACGTATCTGCCATTGAATAGAAGCAGGTTAATTCTGGGGAATTTGAGCTAAAGATAATTGATTTTTGCGTATGGTAATTATGATAAAAAATATATATCTTCCTTGAATAATACCGTAATTAGAAATTAACGTATTGTATATACGGGATGAGAGCACATTTCCGTAAGAATTCATGGTTTTTTAGTATATAGTAAAGATGATTTCGAAGTTGTATTATCTCTAGGAACTTAAATTCTTCCTATAATTCAAAATATTTCTTTTGTTCCCTGGAGGTTTATTAGTATTCTAATACAAACCATACTAAATAACTAGAGTCCATATCCTTATGGTTTTCAGGGTGAAGATATAGGAAGTATAGCAATGTGGCAGTAAATGCATAAATAATCCCATCATTTGTCCCGTACCGTAAGTATGCAGAAAACCAAAGCAATAGTAAATTGGGATGCATGTGCGAAAGTTTATCTCCAATCCTGCTGATTACATTGATTATCTGCAGCGTAAAGCATTAAATCACTTGCTGTGTGAAAAAAAAAACGACATTTAAAAAAGCATGACAAAGAACAGGAAAAAACACGAAAAAACTTCACAGAAAAAACGTTTTTTACAACACTAAGTTGGCTACTTCCATTGTGGATTGCTAAGCCGACACAAGCTACGTCATTACATTTCGAGATATGACATGATTTGTGTGATATCTACACTAACTTTGAACGCCTGTAACTCCATCTATGCCGGATAGAGTATTTTTTTTAAATTAATTTTTCTCTTGTTTTGATGTGAGGAATCAATCACCTCTCGAAGTTTGACCCCTACTTTGCAACCCCCCTGTATATTATCTAGAAGAAGTTATAAAAATATGCTTCGAAAGCGATGAAACAACACTTAAAATGATATTAAAACAGCTGCAAAAAACTGTGAAGAACATGAATACGTGAATAAAACAACAGAGATGGTAATTGGAACATATCGAACCATAACAAACATCAAGATTGGAATTGAAAAGTAGGACAGTTATTTGCCAAGTATTATAAGCGATGATGTGAAATGTGAGAAAGAGCTCAAGGATAGAATAGCGATAGCCTAACAAAGAGAATCTCTTCTGCGGATCTTTGAACGAAGAGCTACGGAAAAGATTAATTAAGGAGTATTGTGTTGTATGGAGCGGAAATGTAGACATGGAGAAGAATAGAGAAAATAAGCTAGATACAGAAGACGCCAAATGAGAAAGTGTTTAGCACAATAGGCGAGATACGAATAATACTGGAGATCATCAAAAAGAGAAAAATAATTAGGACATTGGCTGCGCAAACATTTTATACTGAGAAATGAAATTGCATGTATGGTATCTATATACTAAAAAAATATGCTAAAGCTTTGGCCAGTCCGTCCGGCCTTTACACTGAACCGATTTTGATCAATCTTTTTTTAAAATATCCGGCTTAACAGTAGATGAGCCATCAAGAAACCACATTCTTCTCCGTCAAGTCTCAACCGAAGGAGGAGTGTTTGAGTGTTCTCCCCTATGTATTCCTTATGGGGAATATTTATCATATTTTTTACAAATTTTGTCCGTTCTACTGGACCGATTTTGATAATTCTTTTTAAAATATGCGGATCAACACGTAGATGAGCCATCAATAAATTGCATTCCTCTCCGTCAAGTCTTAACTGAAGAAGAAGTGTTAATCCAAAATGGCCGCTCAGAAAGACGTTTTCGAAACCACTGAAACTAGAGAAACGAAATTTGGTATGAAGGTGTACCATCACGAGAGGGTCACGATAATATAAGAAAACGTTAAAATGTCCCCCAACTTAATCGAAAATGACTTCCAAAATACATTTTCCAAACTATCGAAATTAAAGAAACGAAATTTAGTATTAAGGTGTACCAACACAAGTAGGTCACGATAATATAAAATAAATGTTAAAAAAAAGTCGCCGCCTCAATCCAATAATGTCCGCCGAGAAAATAAATTTCCAAACCACTGAAATTAGATAAATCAAATTTGGTATGAAGGTGTACCATCACGAGTAAACTACAATAAATGTATCAAAACTCCTCTATGGGGTCGCAGGCCCCGTGGGGTATGGGGGCAGATCTTTATCATGGATGCGCAGTCTCTCGAAGAGTCTGGTTACGATAAAGGGGACACAGCTCCCAAAACTCCCGAAGTTACGGCAACTCGCCACGGGGAATCGAGTATTGGTGCCACCCCAATGACTGTTGCCAACATATTTTATTCACCCCGCACCAGTGGGCGGGCAAAAAAATTTTAAATTTAAATGTGGATTGTTGTAAATAAAAATATGTAGGTTCAATGTTATTATATTAGTATTTGTCAGGAGAAATAGTAGTAGTAGTAGTGGTGGTGGTGGTAGTAGTAGTTGTTGTAGTGGTAATAGTAGTAGCAGTTGTTATTGTTCTAGGAATAGGAGCTTTAGTAGTAGTAGTGGTGATGGTGGTGGTGGTGTTTGTATCAGATACAGCATATTTGCTCCATGGAGGCGCAGACACCCAGATATTACGGTTACGATAAAGGGGGGCAGCCCCCAAAACTTACCAAGTTAAGCACGCAGCCCACTACGAGTAAGCGAATATTGGTAACTGTCCCAGTGAATGTTTTCAACATATTTTATTCACCCCGCACCAATGGGCGGGTACTTTAGCTTTAGAATTGTAGCATTTTTTGAAAGCTCATTAAATATATTTTCATATGTAAAAAAAATGGGATGGGCCATCAAAGCACTAGGGAGAAAAGTGAAATACTATAAATGTCCCTGTAAAAAGTAAAATGAAATCTTACACTCCTATCTTCATTTTTGAATTTGAATTTTATTTACAACCTTTAGGCATTTAAAGCTCAGGCCGAGATACGGGAGGGGAAAGCGTGTTGGGTGATGTCGGGCAGGGGCTTTAATGACGGTGCCATCCCGTGCCTCTCGAGATTGAAGAAAATCCTGGAACGGTTCTGTGCTTAAATGATGGAAGATATTTCATGGAGTGTTGGAAAATTAAAAAGTATTATAAAGATTCATTAAGATAATCAAAGGGGCCGCAGGCCCACTTGCTATGAATTTTCAGGAAAATTTCCAAAACTCAATTTTCAAAAATTCATAAATGCCGGATTTTCCGAAACATATTTAAAAACACAAAATTTTCATTTAAAAATAATGTCAAAAATGCCGGATTTTGAGGAACATTTTCATAAATACATTTTTTTTTTAAATCCAAAAATCGTCGGAAAATGTTTGAAAACATTACAATATATGATATTTAAAATAGTTTCGTAAAACCTTGGACCAGTCGCCCAGCGGCTTTCACTGGACCGATATGAGTGATTTTCCTTTTCTAAAATGTTCCTAATTATGCCTAGATATGTAATGAAGCATTCGCATTCTTCTCCTCTTCATCAACTTTGAATAAAACAGAATCTAATTTTCCTCCCTATGTATTTCTTATGAGAATCTTTTCTACAGAAGCTTTGTCCAGTCGCCCAGCCGTTTCTACTAAACCGATTTTGATGAATGTTTACTTTTTAATTTTCTTATTTACACACAAATATGTTATTAAGAGCCCGAGGCCTTGGCTTATCATTCGGGAGGCCTTGGGTAGAGTTTCAGCGGCCGACTATTCTGCCTGATGTTTCTCTAGGGATTTTCCTGTCACACCAGGCTAATTCCGGAATGGTACTTTCAAATTAGGCCCTGGCCGACACCTTTCCGATTCCCTTCCCCTCCCCAAACCGTCCTGAGCCTTAGATGCTTTAAGGTCATAATAAAATTAAAAAACATAGGTATGTTACGAACCATTCGCATCCCTCTCCTTCTAGATGTTCTTGCGGAGCCGTGCACACAACAATCGAGTGCACTCTGTTAATCCTTTCTTGAACTATCGTATAAAGAGCGCTCGGACCCCGCTCTATTTCAACTGGTTCCGTGATGTATTCGGTAACGTTTTGAATTTCGGTGCCAAAGGTACTCGGTTCGATAAATAATCTTGCAAAAATATTTTCTGACCGTTTTCAAGAAAAGTCAAGTTCTCTTTGTTTATCTATATTTAAAATAGTTTCAAAATCTTTTCTCCAGTCGCTCAGACGTTAGTAGGTAAAAATGTGGGACCTAACCCAGAACTTTAATTGATTAATTATTTATATAAAAGATTGGTATCCGTTATTATATTCTAGGAAGTCATATTCTATTGGTTTGCCGGCCTGTATCTTTTCAGATACTAATATCATCACTAACACTTACAGAAAGGATAGTACATTGTCTGAGCTATTTCCAGTTTCTCTGGGTCAGTTGTTTAACACGCTAAATTCAAAAGTTTTGATCGGCCTCCTGGAAGATCAAAACCCCACTTCAGGATAAATTCTTTAGTTTCTGAAGATGAAACTGAAATTCTGCAATACCCGCTGAACGTTTGGACAGTTTAGACACGAGCGGCATATCACCATAT
The DNA here is from genome assembly GCA_022664845.1 of Lepisma saccharinum. Classification (NCBI taxonomy): domain Eukaryota; kingdom Metazoa; phylum Arthropoda; class Insecta; order Zygentoma; family Lepismatidae; genus Lepisma; species Lepisma saccharinum. The sequence continues at coordinate 17,498 of JAGDQP010035333.1, forward strand.
ATTCTAGAACTGAAAGAAGGAGGATCTATGGCGATGTTTTCGAGGAACTTAACGAAGAACAAGGCTTACATAATGACATAAGATTAATTCTTCACAAAGCATGTGATAACTTCTTAGATCTACAAAGTACAACTGAGGTTAATGTTGACTAAAGAGTACTTCTTCCTCGCTTTAATTTATCCCCATCTGACTACTTTTCCATTTTCTTCCAAAACAATACAGTTTACAATTCAATTTGATTTCTGTATGACAATAAATAAGACCCCAGAGCTAGCCCTTACTCTCAATATTGTAAGCATATATTTGCCTGAAACTCTTTTCAGTCATTGCCTGTTGTATGTAACACTAAACTTTATTGAGCATATAGAAGCTACGAAAAATAAAATAATCAAATTTGGCAATAAAATAACTTCAATAGTTACAACAAGATTCGGGCTGCCTACAAAACATATCAAATTATATCATAACCAAATTATTAATTCAATCGGCACGTATGGATCTAGTGTGTGGGCACACAGGCTGACAGAAAATAAGAGTTTAGCAGATAAACTGGATAGCGCGCAAAGATCTGTATTAATAAGAATGTCCGCGCATATCGAACTACACCTGGGTTGGCACTAAACATAATATTAGGAATAGCGCCTCTGCATTTGGAGAACATCAAGTCTGCTGCTTTGTATTGGATGAAGAAAAATAATATAATAAGAGCTACGGAAATCTTAGGAACCTTGCCAAACAATAAGGAGGAAATAGAAGAAATTATTATATCTAAATGGCAAGACTTCTGGGAAAGAAGTAGAAAATCTAGAAAATTATATGGAATAATAGAAAATATACACAACCGACTGCAATGGAGAGGATGGAACCCGAGCAGAGGCGCTGTACATTTTTTGAGTGGCCATGGGCCGTACCGAAGCAAATTATATGAATTCGAACGAGTTGACTCCCCGATGTGCGTGTGTGGCCTTGAGGCGACCCCGGAACATGTGGTCCTCGAGTGCCCGGAAAACCAAGTAAATAACGAAGGAACAATTATACAACAAATAGTTGATTTAAGACTGGCATTACAAGACACAACAGTACGAGACATAATGGAAAATGAGGAAACGAGGAACTCTCTGGATCTACTCGCGGCAAAGATTTCGCATATAGATATATAAAATGAGATATATTAATAGGCAATAAAACCGAAACAATAAATAATTCTACGAATTACACTACTGAGCAACAAACTCAAGCAAATGTATGTAGACTAGATTCCTTGTGTCCGTGTAACCATGTGTTCGTCCGCTCGTTCGGTCGGTCGGTCGATTGTGTATTCGTTGGTGATGAATCGGGTATTATGTATGCATGGCGAGTGTGAGTGTAAGAGGGATATTTCAGTCTAAAGTAATGGTTGAATGATGTCATGGATTTTAGATCTTCTCCACGGTCGTGGCAATCGCGTACCCATTTCCTAGAAGACAGAAATACCTAAAACTAATAATAACAGAGCGCTCACGATGTTGTACGTATGATCGAAGATAAAACCTTTTGTTCGCTCCCAGAGCTGCTGCCGACTTGTAGTCAGGACAGCGCTCCAGCTCTGGATGGCAGGAACTTAAAAACTGCGGAAGAAATATAATGCAGCGAGTGCGCGAGTGAAAGTGAGAAAATGCGTGTGATGTGAGGTGATGGACGCGGCGAGTCTGGAAGAGAGAAGAGGAGGAGTTCCCGGAACCAGCCCCGATCCATGGATCTGGAGGAGAAATCCCTCTGCCCGGGGCCCTGAATCAACTCGACCGGCTTGGAGCCGCGTACAGAAAGAATGGGAGTATGAATGGAGGAATGAATGTGACTTTATGTGTTTTCTATAAAATATTCAGTTAGTGATGCTAGGGGACATATAGTTTGCTGGGATAAAGGTAGTTACAAGTAGTATAGATTAGGTAATGAGTAAAGATTAGAATTAGAAAAAGAAAGGCAAATAATGTAAAGTAGAAACTCTCTCAGCTCAACAAGAGAACGGATACAAAATAGGAGTTGCAATCGTGTTAAAATACTAATAATAAAGATAATAAACAGTAAAGTATGAATGAATGAAAGAGAAAAAACAGACAAATCTAAAACTCTCATAAATCAAATCAGAGATATGCACAAATAAT
>JAGDQP010035334.1:3973-19067 GCA_022664845.1 Lepisma saccharinum
GCTAGTATAGATTGTGAGAAATCAATTCCATGTAATTACAGACCAATCCGCCTACTTAAATTCTTCTTTAAATTATTATTATATTTAAATATTTGAATTTTAATCGAAGAAAACGTTTTGCATGCATCTCTATACGGTTTTCTCCAAAGGAAAGTCAATTGTAACAATTATATGTCACATTACTAATTATCTTATATTTTATGTGAGTAAAAAGGCCCAAATTGATGTAATTTACATTGGTATTTCTAAGGTAGTAGATTATGCCAACCCTAACATGTTATTGTCAAAATTATTAAATATACACACGAAATCAGTAGAGTGAAAAATATTTTTCAATGAGATAGCGTCTTCATTGAAAATTATTGAATTTTAATCAAAAAGAGTAGTTTTTAATGAAACGCTCTCGATTTGGAAAGAAAATGTGATGTTTTAGATGGGATTTCGATGTTTTAAGGATGTCATTTATTCTTCAAACTTGAAAGGGCGATTTCTCATCTTTTTAGTGTGGCAAGACCATATGGCTACTGTGCATTTTAATCATCATCTATTTAATATTTTTTTATCCCTTAATGTATTTTTAATCGCATAATTGTACAGTACTGTCTGTAAAATAATGTGTTTACATTGTGGTAATACCTTCATGTTGTTTTACTTGCCAAAGGACCGCTGTAGTACATAACAGGATTGGTACATGTAGCATAGCTATTTCATTTCAGTTCAAGATTGAGGCATTTATTCTGTAAATTACTCAGTGATCTTTGATTTAAGCTCTAGTTCTTGTATGTGCATTTACTAATTATCAAATTGTAGTGTACTTACATGTAATATATACGAAGTATATGATATACTGTTGTATTTTTGCGTTAAACCCTTCATAGCACTCTAATTTATTATTATTTATCAGCTCTAATTATCGACATCTAATAGGGGAGATTTACTACTCAAATGAGTTATCTGTAATTCTGACTTTATTTCGGGACAGGCGTAAGCCATAGTGCTGTTACCGCCCATACACTTCATTTTATCTTATCTTATCTGACTTTATTTAAGCAATTATTTATTTGCCTCTTCTATATCTTTGTATATATATCCTGTTTTGTTTGCGGGGGTGGGGATGCAATTTTGTATCTGTCAGTGCTATACTGGCGGTTTAGCTGTTCATATCATTATTTGAATTGAATTGAATTTTATTATTATTATTATTGTGTTGTTTTTGTTGCTGTTGTTGTTGTTGTAGCTGCTTTTTAATACTATTTAGTTATCACTTGTAAATTGCATATTCCTCTTAATCGACTTACGTAACATACCAAATCAAATTAAATTAAATCAAAACCACTGCACCACATGGGTTTTAGTGTATCAAAAATTGAACTCTTTATCAGCAGTGATAGATTTTCACATTACGTACTTTAAAAATGTCAGCAAAATAAACACATTTAATTTCGTTTCTCTTTAGACTAAGTAAATGAGAAACTGAGATACAATTTCAAGTCGGAAAGAACTTTATTCCAAGAACAATAGTAAAATTTGGAGAAGGAGGAGCATCTCAGCACGCAAATAAAAGCCGACTCCTCCCAGGAAAGGAGCCTTCTGCACTGGAACAACCAAATCTAAATGTCTGAAAGTCGTAAATTAAAAAAAAAGAGCAAACAAATGAAAGAAATTGACTCATAAAATTTTTCACTTTCAGTAAGTGGACATACACGACTGACTTCCTTTATAATTTCAAGGGCTGGTACGTCTCACGCTATAACTATATAAATTTCTATATGCTCAACAAATATACACATGTTTTGTTAAAAGTTCACACGGGTTCTCGTTATACATTAGAACGTTAACAGCCAACAAAGGCATTTACTTGTTGAATCAAGGAAAAATCAAAGTAATACATTTTTCGTTTATTTCGTAGTTTCAAACGTTAATTTAAGAACTGTGTGTAAATATAGGCAATAAGAGCGTTATAAGAGACAATAAAAGCATGGGCCAATTCCTTTTCCTAAGAGTTTAGTGGTGTTACTTAATACGGTATCTTACTTGTTAAGAAACATGATGAGCATAAATTCGAACCTTGTTGACGGAATGTTATTCTAAGATATACATTTTAAAATTCTATTAGTTCAAACTTGAAGTATCACTTACAGCTAACAATAGAATTGATCCAATATCCTAAAAAATGATATCGTTTCGTAAAAAGGCTTGTTACACATCATTGTAGTTCTAAATCCTCTAAAAAAACTGACTGGCTACATTACTTTTTACACACCATTAATTGAAGCATTACGAAAATAATGCTCTGATCACAGAATATTGGGAAAGCGGTGGGTGAAAAGCCCAATGGGGGAAAAATGCCTACCCCCTAAAAACATGGAAGGGAATATGAGGTGACGACAGTGATACGGTGGAGTGAAGGAGCAATTATATGGAAGACGAAGGTGACATCAAAAGATATTGTGTGAAGAAAGTGAAGGCATACTGGCTGATTTAAATGTGCTAAGTACATAATTTTTACTTGTAATGTTTTTTGAACGTTTCAAATTTAGGGAGACAGAATGATTACACTGCTGTATTAGCGAATTCAATGAATGTGCGTTGCACAAAGTAGGGTTCTGTTATTCTGATGCAATAGCGTCTGCCTCCATACTATGCAGTGTTGGAAGTTGAATGAACTGAAACTTTCGTTTTTGACATAGGGGTGATTTGCCCACTAGGTGTCGGGGTGAATGGCCCATGGACGTTTTACCCACATATTCTCATTCTAGCAAACACGGCAGTACGCTTTAAAGCTGTGTAATTGTACCAAAAGTTTAGTAAATATAATATAAATTATTATTTGCTTTAACATCAAAAAGTAGTTTCACATCACTCTCAACAAAATATTTTTGCTCTTCGTACGTTAAACTTACTTACAGATAGGGACAGAGATGGGAAACAAAGGAAATGATTGACGACTACTTTTGTGCATAGAATACGTACAAAGAATAGCGTTTGATATGTTTACGGTGCTGCTTGAGATTGAGGGGAGTAAGGAGGAAAATTGGCTCTATTTTTCTTCATTTTCTGATAATATTTCCATATACAGGGTGATTCCAAAATGCATTGATAAACTTTGGGAGGTTATTCTACACACGCAAACATGATACTAACATATTCTTTAACATGTTCTCCTTTCCCCTTTGAAAAATAGCCCACGCAGTTTCTAACACCCGGTTTCTTTAAACCGGGATGCAATACACAGGTACACGTATTGAGAATACTCGGTGTCACAGAAATAAACTACAAGTATATAATCATGAATCTTCGAAAATTGTTTTAAGTACGATCGTCAACACAGTAGGTCTACTGTAAAATTCTGCTTTCACTGTTATTAAGAGAATGTACGAATTTTCACGTGGGTCTGATAACCCTACTTCAAATAGGAGAGTTAGTAGATTGTCCGATATTGTTGAATGATTTAAAAGAGATCATCATTATCCACAGCAACTCCTGTTCCTCCTAAGAAAAAGAACGTAAGCGATCTAAATCGGTCAAAAAAGTCCAAGCAACCTAGGCATACTATTAAGTTATACGAAAACAGTATAAGTGCTTCAGGCGAAAATCAGTGCAACCGTACAGAGTCATCTGATACAGATGAAGATAACTATTGCGGTATCTGTGATGGACATTAATATAAACGTACAGGACGTATGTCTACATGTGAGTGGATCAAGTGTATTCGTTCTCAAATGTGGCTCCATGAAGTATGTACATCGTTTCCAAATATGTGTCCTAAATGCCATTCCCTGTCTCAGAAGGGCAGAAACATGTAAACTAAATTCAGTTCATTTCCTTCAATGAGTGTCATATCTTTTTTTAATATATTTTTTTTTTAGTTAGCTTCATAGACCCATAAGATTGTTTAATGTTATTAGTATTGTGTTATGTAAAACAAACTTACATTTCACCATTAGAATGAAGCTAAACAATCTTTTCCATTTCGTATTTTCAATTAATGGGCTAAGTATTTTTTCTATTCTGTATCTTCCAATCCTGTCAGTGTTCAGGAAGTAGCTGTAACTTCATGCTTTATAGGCTAATTTTTTGTAACTTGTAACATAATATAATTTCCTGTAGTATGAGTAACTTGTATCGAAACATCATTTCCATTGTTATGGCCTTCCATTTCGTTTAGTATAGTGTTGCTATGCATGGGCATATTACCCCACGACGGTAGGCTATTTTATCCGGATGATGGAGTATTATGGCCATATCGCTCTTACTTTACAAACATCAGTGTATCTCCTACCATATATAACACTTTTATCACACATTATCTAGCGTCCAGGAAGAAATACTGAAAGATGTGCCTCCCATTTGGTATGCTTTTTTCCACTGTAGATTTCCTTTCATAGTCATAAAAAAGCAAAATGGAAAAAAGTGGACATTTTACCCCCGCTTACCCTTAAGTAAGCGAGTGACATTTCTTTTCCGATAAGGATCTTAAAAAATATCATTCTTTCATAACAGAAGACAAAGCTCTTAAATTATTTATAAGTCCCATACGCTCTTCCTCTCATACTCTTCAATGCAACTTTACAGGTTTCGAAGACTCTTCAATTTAGAAACAAATTATGTTATCTGCATCCATATTACTGAATTTCACACACAGCGAAATAATGGTTGTGTTAATTGAACACTTTTCGGTGTCCCAAGAATAACCACCGCCTTTTTCAGTTCCATCAACACCGTTTTTGAGTAATTTATATGATTCATCTAGTGGCGGATCCAGGATTTCCGTGATATCCGTAGGTTAAATAGATCAGCAACATTTTCAATATTTAGTCGCGAAGTGAATTTTTCAACTATAAATTTATCATATTTCCTCTTTAACGCTAGGTTTTACCATGGAATATGACACCGTTAACCCTCAAAATTGATGTTTCTAGGTAAATTAGATTTGACCAGAAACAAATCGAAGCTTTTTCTGAGACAAATTGTCAAATTAATAAAAACAAGTATTTTCCCTTAAGGAGAGGACGTGAGTCCCCCACCCCCCGCCTCCTCTCTGAATTCGTCACTGGATTCATCACTGTGATAGTGCTAGTATGAAGCCCTCCATTGTGTTGAATCAGCATTGACAATATATCCATTGTGTTGAATCAGAGAAAAGAACACTGTATGTTTTGTTGATTTAACACAGAAAGGTGTTGGTCGCCCTGGGCACCGAAAAGTGTTGAATTAACAGAGGCACTTTGCAACAGTGGTTAAATTATAGATTAAAATCGAGACCAATGCATGAAGAAAAAAAAACAATCGAAAAAAATGTTTTTAGCCTGTTTTAGATTTCTATTGTTAACCTTAACTACGAAAAGAGACGACATTGTTTCTGTTGTACATAAATAAGAATACTTCAAAGGAAGTATTTGAGAAGATATTTAGAAGTACAAATGAGTACGCTAAAATGGCAGACTTAGCAGTAATGATTTATGAGAATCGCCTAGCGAAAAGTTATGTCCAGTAGTTTTTCAGCACGTCCAGTAAAGCGGTCTATTATTGGTATATAAATAATGTCTTGTGATTTATCAAGTATTCTTAGTATTTAGCTGGTGTTATCTTTGATTACAGGGTGTTTATCTCATATGTAATAAAGGGACATGATCTGCGTGATAATATAACGTCGTAAGCAACAGTGACTTCACTTTAGGCAACACTGTAAAATGTCGAAACACGAAAAGTGGTGAACGTTCTTCTTATTTTACGCTTTACTCGGTCATTTTCTGAGCTAAGTGTAAGCTAAACTGGCAATTTTGAGCTTACGTACTTTTGTGGATGAAGCATAAACGTTGATTCGATATCCTATAATCCAATACCAGGAGTAACGTTACATGTTCATCATTGAACGCCCCTCCATTTTGAGTGTTTATATTGCTTTTACACTACGAACAGTGAGTAAACAGTTCACTGGTAGGAACTGGAGGACGACAAGAATTGCATTAGCGGAAAGAGGAATTAAGGTGGATATAAGTCTTTACATGCTAGCAAACGTATCTTTCCTTTTTTTTCCAGAGACATTCCTTGCAGTAAATTCATCTCGTTAATGGTTTTATAGCTATAAATATTACTCGGAAAGCCTTGAGCACCAACTGCCTTCATAGCTGGCTAGTGCGATAGTCTCGCGACTCAAGGATCGCGGGCTCGAATCCCGCTTCGGGCATGGGTGTGATTTTAACTGTGTTGTCTGTTGTTAAGTAAATCAGTATGAAAGAGTTGAAAAGAGTTTAAAGAGTTTCAAGAGTTAATAAGTCCCCGCTTTGGGCAAACAAAGTTTTAAAGAAAAGTAGCTAAGTGACGAGAGCATCTGACCAGTATGCTAGTGGACCCTGGATCGAAACCCGACCACCTCATCTTTTTATAATTTTAAAAGAGCATTACATTTTCTTCTTTTCTACTTTATTATTATTATACGCGATGCAAACGCCAAACACGACGTCAAGTTAATCATTAACCTGTTGATGATTTTACTGCGAGATAAACATTTTACTACCATTTTTTGGATGAACGTTCAACCGAAAACTGGTTGAATGTAGGTTAATCAAAAAAGTGGATGCAGCTTAGCATCTCCGATTTTCCCCTGCACAGAGGAAACAAGAAAATATACTTTAAAATGTGTTTTGCTAGAAATTACCTTTCTTGGACATCGCCCCTTCTTTCCCTGTACTTTTCACTTAGGGAAATATATGCTAATAAAGTTGGCCGATGGGAATTTTGGGCTCCGAAGTTCAAAATATTGCATCCTGAGCTAGGATTTCCATGCAGATATAAAATATACAATTCACGCCCTGTGCGTTACACTTTACGATGGTTCATTGGTGCCATGTGTTACAACATTTTTACCGTAAATATTCTTTGTCGATCATTTTCTATGAATCTGAGTGTTCACTTTCTGTATAAATAATGGCCTAAACATTTTTCACTTCGTTGTTACTTCCAACATTGTTCATTTCTCCAGTACTTCCACATTATGTAATAAACTTTGGTAAACTTTATTTTATATGGGCCAGTCTAGTAACTTTGGACTTCGGCCCGTCACGATTCGCTCATTTACAGCCAGTTAAAATGCATACCCATTCCCCTGCCGGGACTAGAACCCGGGACCTTCGAGCCGTTGGACTAACGCCTCAGACCGCACGGCTACCCGACCGGCCCACATTATGTAATATTTACACATTTAGACTAATAGAAAATTGGAATAAAAAATTTGTATGGCCAAAATGTTGCACAATGTGTCAGCAATGAACCAATCTGAAAGTGGTAATCAGAACAGGCAAGGCGCTTCTTTTATAAAGGGAACCAATAAAGTTCTAAGGATTTTTACAGGGTCGAAATGCATGCGCTCCCCACACCACTTGTTCAGAGGGGAGATATGTAAGAGGAAAGTAACATGCTGGTGAGTGTTTTCTCTTGAATCCGGCTGGTAGTAGTCAAAATAGTTAAACGGAGACGTCAGTGAAAGAAGGTCAAACATGGTAATCCCAAACAGTGCTATGGGAGCCTGCATGCTGAACAAGTTTAAATTGGAAACGAATAGAGCAACGGGAAGAAAAAGTAGGGATGTAGTAAATGAGTGGACAGTACAATGAAGCTTTAACAAATTTAAATACTTCAATGAATCCCTCCAGGTCGCACCACGTACAGGGCGTCCACAAGGTATAGTTAACAAGGCACTCTTGGTGACTATTGAGGCCGATAAAGGCTAATCATGTTAAGTATAGGTAGAAACATTCAGTTGCAGTGCAGAAACTATTCAACAACACCTCCAACAACTTTGGAAACGATATAAAGTGGGACAATATAAATAAATACAATTTCTGAAGTAATACATTTGAAAGCTTGACACAAAACCTGCACAAATCCAGAAACGCACATTCAAAGATAAGTACAATTTAGTTTACTCAAACTAACCTACATCCACTGATGTAAGAAGTCTCAACAATTATCGATGTATAAGAACTTGTCTGGTTTTTGCTATGAAACTACTATGTAGATTGAAACCAATCAGACCGACACTGAAGAGAAAACGTAGATTCTAGAGCTCAACTAAAGCTAGTTTTCCCGATTGATATTTTCCATAATTTATCTCAATCTCGCAGGAGAATGCAGTGATGGTAACTATGATAGAAATGCCTATGTCTCCATTCTCAACAACACGCTCCCAGGAATATATTGTGTACGATTAACACTCCTAACGGTGTTTCTGAACACCAGAAGAGGTGTTTGTCAACACCAGAAACGGTGTTGGACACCCCGGATGGTGTTAACCAACACTAGAATTGGTGTTACCCAGCACTGGAATTGGTGTAGAGGTAGAGGTGTTCTATTACACCTTTTCGGGTGGCAATAAACACCAATAATATTTTTTGAGTGTACTCTTAAACGCAAAGGGGTCGCGGTGGCTCAACGGTTAGAGAGCTCACCTCTGGCGATTGTAGTCGTCGGTTCAAACCCTGCTCGTGTTATGTGGTGGGCAAGCACCGTGGGCGTGGGTTTTCTCGGGGTTCTCTCGTTCCCCCCACACTTTCTTCATTCCACCAATCACCCCATCATCATCCATCCTGCGTGGGACAAAGTTGCCTAAAGGTCTTAAAATTAAATTCTTAAATTCAATTCTCAAAGTCAAAATTGATAACATTAGTTCAGCAATATTTCATTCAGACTCCACTACTTCCATCCCTCACTGGCGAACAGAAATAATGTATTTTAATAAATTCTTTTCATTTGCTTCCTCGGTCGAGCTACTTAAATGCAGTCCAATTACCTACTTCAGAAACCCGGTGAAAGAATGTATGATAGGTGTAAATGACCTCTACCGATACGATATGAAAGACTACTTGTGTCTGGGGACAATTTTCCCACGCTATTTTATTCTCATAACTGAGCAATAGAAAATGTATGATTTCGTGTCATATATGAATGCAGCAAGTAGGTGGTACCCATATGACAGGGAATGCTTACGGCTAGCCTGAAGAAAGTTCTCTTCGGCGGGAACCATACTGGCCTGCAACACACCAAAACCTAAGGCAAAACTCATTCCTAAAAAAGCAGAAACAGAAGTGTGCATAATAAACAAAGTGCGTGACTTGGGTTTTAGTTTCACCAAAACAGGGAGGAGCAGGTAGCAATCTTACTTTTACCTAATAGTTGAAAGGATTTGGGAAGTAAAAGCACCAACAAATATTGTATAATTATTTTTATACGCAAGATTTTATATATATAAAAAAAAAAGTATTTCGATTAGCGGAGTTGCACTTTTAGGTTAACTAGATATTAGTTTTCCTTTCAACATTTGGCGCACGAAGGTGTAGTAGGGCTATCGTGTTTTTTTTTTTTTTTACATTTACTTTCTGTCTCTCCAGCAAGTTGCTGCGAATTTTGATTTTGTTGTGACCAGATATTCATTGTCATGATACCTCAACTTCCTGTAAGCAATGCGACTCAATCTGGCGTAGAAGATACCATAGAACTAAGTAAAATGAAAAATAAATAGTACCATGACTTTCTTTTTCTCATTTAGACACAGGGTGCTTTATAATTTTTTAGAAAGTTGGCGCAAATGGATTTAAGGTTTGTTTCAGATTATTTCATACTAATCAAGGCATTTCATATTATTTATTTACTAGCAAAATTTCAGAATTCTTTATTGTTTCAATGTAATATCTATATATTTATAATAATGTCGTAAAACCTTTGCCCAGTCGCACAGTCACTTACTGAACTGATTTATGTTATTTTTCTTTTACAATGCCCCTAATTACGCCTAGATATGTTATGAAGCATAGAATCGCAATTTCCTCCCTCTACATTTTTTATAGGAGCTTTTCTTTGTCCAGTCGCCAAGTAACTCCTACTGAACCGATTTTGTTGAATGATTTTTTAAAAAAAATGTTCGTATTTATGCCTAGATATGTTATCAAGTATTCGCATCTCTGCCTTCGGACGTTTCCGGGGAAGTACCTAATGAACTACTTTCAAAGACCAGGTTGAAGGAGTTGTAAATTAAGTGAGCGGTTAGCGCAGTGACTAACAAATGGAGCAACAACTCAATTGATCCAGATTCCAGGGTTCTATTCTCGGCCAGTGCCATTTTTTCTCATGTGTTTTCGTAACTCCTTCTCCTCCTACTCATTTATTTTTAAAATAGTTTCAAAATCGTTTGTCGAGTCGCTCAGCCATTAGTAATTAAAAATATGCAAGTAATGTCAGAAGAGCATGCGTTGGCTAAACTTTCAATAGAAATAGGTGATGGTGTTTATCCGTAAATGGATTCTGAGAAGCGATTATCTCTTGATTTGCTACCATGTTTCATCTCAGAAACTAATATAATCACTGACACGTACGCAAAGGATATTACATGACCAGCACATTTCCCAGTTTCTCTGGGGTATTGGTTTTAGCACGCAAATATTATCATTATAATGAAATAAATGCAAACATTTTGATCGTTTTCCTGGAAGATGAAGAACATACTTCAGGGTAAATTATTTTATTACTTAAGATGAAACCGAACTTCTACAATATCCCACTGAATTTTGAATACGAGAGGTTTACCACCACGTATTCCAGGACTAAAAGAAGGATCTATTGTGATATTATCGACGAACTTGAACGCAGGACAAATCTTACTGAATGGCCTTGATACTGAATTGCTTAATTCTTCAAAAAATATATGGTAACTTCTTAAATCTACAAATGATATCTGGAGCTAATGTTGGCCCAAGTGTATTTCTTCCTCGCTTTCATTTATCGCCATATGACACTACTTTACTATATGCTTTATAATTCAAGGAGTAACGACTTCGTGGTTAAACGTCTAGTATTGATAACGCGGAACACGTTCAAGGTCCAAAGTCTGTTTACACCAACTACCTTTTCTAAGGTTTTGTACGGTTTTCCTTAGTCCCACCAGATGAATACCAAGATGTTACCTATAACGTGACTCTGCAGGCAACATTCTCCACAATTTATGCTCACAAAGGACGTTATCCCTCATACTTGTAATGGGTGTAGGCCATAGATGAACGTACATTAAACAATTGATTTAATTTGACATATTGTCAAAGACACTTACAAGACTGTCTCATTTAGAAGTGACATAGTAACAATCGACATGGCGACCCGATGGTGGTTTGCCATTGCCTTCCATTGGATGAAGGTGACGTTCGAAGGACGGGACCTACAGTTTAACGTGGGTTACGAACCATTTTATGTCTCCACCGGGAATCGAACCCCTTCGTTACAAGGCAGAGAGCGTTACCATTCACTCACAGGGGACACTTAAACAACAATATAACAATATCAACATAAACCATTTTTGTGGTGGTTAATCATCTCAGTTAATTCGAGCACTATAACACACAATAAAAAAATGTAAGGAATTTAGTTCAGTTTTCCAGTTTCCTTCTCTGGGATTTGTGCTGGAAATCTAGTTGGATACACTGGGTAGTCATGTGATTTCGTAAATGTTAGGTTACGATGCTAGGCTCATCTCTCAAGATGGAGATGTGTTTCGGGTGATGGGTGGCTTCTACACTTCTACCTGGCATGAAAATCCCGAAAGAATGCTACCGTGATTATACCGTGTCAGAAAAAGACACACAGTCTCCGACTTTCCCCAAAGGGCAGAATTTGAATGATTATGGACTTGCGTGGGTGAACATTTTCCTCTAACACACATAAACCTGAAGTGAAATTCCGTTAGAAAACGCTTACTTTCTACTGACTGTCTCAAAACATGTTCGTAAAAAAAATCATATGCAAATGCAGGAATATACTAAATTTGCATTACCAAGTGCAATCCTTGTTATGACTATTACTGAGAGACCGAAATTTCTCTTATTGGTATTTCCTGTGGTTGTTAGCGTAATATCGAATGGATTTCTTTCGCCGAATTCCTTAAGGCAACTTGGAATCTTCATTCTATTGAAGCTTTTTCTTTGCAAGAATTTATTGCATGAAGATTGTATGAATGATGTCCACTTTTCTTATTGTTTTCGATCCTATATCATAAAGCTTGCGTTTGCTCGTGCAACGAAAAAATACTCACTCGCAGTTGAAGTAATCTTGAAATCTCTATTCTTTTCGATCTTGATTCAAGCAGTAAGGAGAATATTCAGCTTTTCCTACAGCTCTCTGCTGTCTTTCTGATAACAACAAACGGATATCGTTAACGCAAGAATTGCATACGAGGCGATGCAACTGAAGAATAGAAGGAAAGGGAGAGGACGGATAGAACTGAATTTATTTTAAGGCCGGATGGAACTACTTCATAGTATTAAGGAAGAGAAATCATACATTACAAAAAAATGACTGTGTTAACGATGTAGATCACCCCCGCCATCTTTGTATGATCTTGCCATCGATTTACATGAGAATTGTTTTACTAGGCTTATGTCTCTCAGGAGCGTATTTTTTAACTTCTGTTTTCGCCTAGTGTTTCGTCATGTTTTCTTTGACTTATGCTGTTTCGTAGAAATTCTATTTTACACACGAACAGTATAATTTCCCGTTCACATATTGTGATTTATGTGATAAACTATTAATAATACATTATACTCATATATTTGAATAAACTTCTACAAGAGTTAAAATAACCACCAAGGCAAATTTCGTGAAAGCAGAACTTGAATATTCTACTCCTGAGACACATAAGACGAGTAAAACGATTCCCATGTAAATCAATGGAAAGGTCATACCAAGATGGTGGGGGTGATCTACACCATTAATTCAACACTTTTCTGTGCCCCAGGGTAACCAGCACTTTTTATGTTAACCCAATAAAACAAACGGTATTGATTTAGGTGATTTAGCACAATGGATTGTGTTGTCCAAGTTGATTCAACACAACGGAGGGGGCCATATTAGCACTATCACACTATTGAATCAATATTGACAACACATCCATTCTGTTGAATCACCGAAATCAACACTGTTTTTTGTGTTGATTTAACACAAAAAATGTTTGTTGTAGTCAGCCTGGGACACCGAAAAGTGTTGAAGTAACACAGTACTTTTTTGTACTGTACGCTAAAATGAAAAGGAAAGCGCAAGATCGGGACTAAATGAGAGGGTTTAAAGTGCCTTGAAGCTTCTAGGGTTTTGCCAAATCACTAACGAATTATGATCGTTAAGAGTCCATTATTGTCTGTTTCTATCCCATTGAAAGTCTTTCATTTACTGAATGCAACTTTTAAGCATACAAATAATGTCATTTTCATGTTTTGGTGCGTAATCTTGGAATAAGTGCTATTTAATGTTTCTTTCGAATTATTTACGGAAAATTGTTTTTCTTGCAGCATATCCATTGTTACTATTATATATCCATTAACATATTTCATTCATTTCTTTAGGATATTTCAAAACTTTCTCCAATTGCTTCTCTATTACTTTCCCGATGGGATAGCATGGCGCAAACACCCTCGGCTCAAAATCGAGATGACCTGACTCATAATTCGGGGTTGGCTATTTTAACAGATTCTTTCTAGCCACACGGGAATATCGGGATGGTGCTATGAATTAAGTCAATACATTTGTAATGTTTTTCCTTCACCATTGAACTGAATTTATTTATGACCTTTAGGTATCCTAGGCTCAGGCCGGAAAAGGGACGGGGGAAAGAATGTTTTAAATGATAGTAGGACAGAGCCCAGTTTGTAGGTACCTTTCCGGCATTTGCCTGGTGTGACTCGACATAAGACAGGATGGGCTGAAGATTAGAGATGTTGTAAACCTCATGAAGGTTATATTTTGAAGTCTGAAAAGGTTTCGTGCCCGTATTTTGTTAGAAAATAAAGATTTCTGGGGTTTCCCCACACTTTCACCAGTCGAATTCCGGGATGGTACCTTAAGAAAGGCCATGTCCGATACCATCCCGATCCTCTACAATCCATCCCCGTCTGAATCAAAGGTGCCAAAAGATCTTAAATAAAATTCAAATTAAGGTAAATAAACGTTTTTCATACTTTTGGCCCTCCGCTTTGTTTATTGATTAACATAGAGATTCTCAGGTCCTTAATCTGCTATTGTAAATTTCTTTACCTTTGTAAGCACTTCTGCATTGCCTGTTTCTTACCATTATAATAGAGGCGGGTACGTAATCCTCGGCAGGTTTTGTGAAGAAATGTTGAGAATGGTTTTGTTTAATCATAAACTGCCCGTAGATGAATATTTTCGGTGGTGGCACTCTATGTGATGTTGCGTATAACCCTGTTATGATGATGGAACGCATTAATTATTTCAAACCTCTGTATCTCTGTTATGCTCAGTCGGATTTCGACATGTTATAGCTCATTTTAAAGATAATTTTTAACCCTACAAAAATGGTAATTATACATTTTTTAAAATAAAATTTATAGTTTACACAATAATTAGGTACATATAAAATATGTGTATTTGTCATTCCCTGTCAAACCATCCAAAACTGGCCGACCTGGTAGCTGTGTGGGTTAGGGTGCTAAGCTAGCAACTCGAAGGTTCCAGGTTTGAATCCAGGCTGGGTCATGAATATTTGTGATTGTGGATTTCGGGCCGAGGTCAAAGGTTACTAGAATGGCCCATACTAAATAAAGTTTACCAAGTTTATTTTTTACCATCCAACATTGCACTAAACACAATTATTGGTGTTAATTGCCACCCCAAAAGGAGTAATAGAATACCTCTACCTCTATACCAATTCAAGTGTTGGCTAACACCACTACCGGTATTACGGAAAGACCTTCACCCGTTTTAAATTGCACGGCTAAAGTGTTAGGGAACACCATCAATGGTGTTGATTAACATTCCTACTGGTGTTTCTAAATACCGGTAGAGGTGTTTGTCAACACCAGAAACGATATTGGACACACCCGGATGGTGTTAAACAGCACTGGAATTGGTGTTACCCAACACTGGAATTGGTGTAGAGGTAGAGGTGTTCCATTACACCTTTCGGGGTGGCAATTAACACCAATAATTTTTTAAGAGTGGTTGCATCACTATTTTAGAAAAATCTTATTTTTTTGTACATGACTTCCTAACATGTATGAGGATATCAGAATAACATTTGAAAAAAATGTTTTGAGCCTAT
>JAGDQP010035335.1:0-14178 GCA_022664845.1 Lepisma saccharinum
ATAATGTGGTTCTGCTGACCAAACTGGTAGTCACCAGTGCTTATAGGCTTTTACATGGCTCGATTGTCCAAAATATAATTAACAAAATTCTTCACTGCTGCTGAGCAAACGTTACTATATTAACCTAACGATTTGCTCCTAAATAACCTATTTTTTGGTCATTTTGACAAAACATTTTTTTCCTTATCTATTGTAAGCATGTTTGTATTACTTCATCTTTAGTTTCGGTAAATCGCTTCAGAAACGTAAATGTATTAATGCGATCTAGAATACAGTTGTTATTATATTTTTATTCATCTCCTGAAGACTAGTCGTATCTGTTTTTTCAATTTTATGATTTTTTTCTCTGAAAATATTGATTTTTTAAAATATTTATCTCTGTTGTCATTTCGTTCTTTCGAATTCACTTTCTATTTTAGAACAACCATATATTCTCAACGCTAAAATTCAAGATGATGTACTGTGAGTCTTCTCTATGTCAGTTTTCAATAATTATGCCAGCTGAATAATTGTTGTTAACGTATCGCATGCTAATATTATATGTTGTTTTATTTATTTTCAACAAACTTTAAATATATGTGTATATCGTTGTTGATTTTTTCGTTTTCTTTTCTTTCTTAAAATAATTCTTTGCGCAGCACTAAAAAGAATATATCTAGAAAATAAGAAGCCACGATTGGAGAGATGCCGTATTTCCTAAAATGATATTTACTTTAATCACCCCTAGACGATTGATTTTGCAGTGTACTTGGAGCGTGGTGTCCATGTTCATGTTTCTCTTAGGTAAACTTTATTTTTTATGGGCCAGTCTAGTAACTTCTGACTTCGGCCTCTCACGATTCGGCCCGTCTACAGTAGTTAAAATCCACAAACATCCATGCCTTTAGCAGGATTAGAATTTAGAACCTGCAACCTTCAAGTCGCTGGTCTTACTCCTTAGACCACACGGCTACCTGATCGCCTTCATGTTTTTCTCTTTCTGCACAGATAAGTTTAATCATTCTTCATTTCAAACTTGTAAAACCAATTAACATTACACGTGGACGGAAAATGTATATAAATATTCTGTTTATATCTTCAACTTATTTTTTGTGAACAGTAGTCACCTGCTATAGTAAAGACATGGATGGAAGAGTCTCAACCTTAGGATCAGGAGAAATGTCACACTTTTTCGGAGAGAGATGCTACTGCATGTGTAAGATAGACGCCGCATTATACGTATATGTTGGGAACATTGGAAAATATAAAACGCGTTTCATGAATTAAATTAAAGTATAATTGTGTGTGTTTCCACATTCATAAATCAAATTTCGAAATTTGAGTGTGCTGTTTAGTAATGTTGAAGATTGTATTTTTAGATAAATTTTCCCATTCAGAACAATTTGGTTTTCAATAAGAGTAATAAGTCGTTCAATGATGCGTGTTGATTCAGTGTATATTGTGTAGGAAAGGAATTTATTCAGTGAAATATGGTCCCGAGTAAAGAAGCACACCAGCAAGCTACAATGAGGAGACTGGCCCAGGACATCTGTAACCTGGTAACTTCACTTGAGAACCGGGGGCGGTTACTGGAGCAATCAAACAGCTATATTTTTGTTCGCTCTTCCGCAATTTGAGTCATGACAGAGCGAGGAAACTACATACAGCGGACGAGTAACTAATTTATATATACCTGGAATACCGTATTAGAAAAAGAATGAAGTATTAATAAGGGGTTCATCCTGTATTTTTAACTGTTCGAAGACTGGAAATTTTACACATTATTTAATCGTTTGCGGGAGGACAAAGAAAGCTTTTTTCAACACTTCAGAATGAATGAAAATAAGTTCACACATCTTTTGTCCCTTATCCCGATTTTCCAGTGTTTTCCTCGATTTGATCAGGCAAATGACGGGATGATTCTTAAACTAAGGTTCTTGGCGGTATCTTCTCGATCCATTTCCCGGGAGTGTTTGACATGGAACGTCATCCCTTAAACATGTGACGGCCCTAGGTCATAGCAGCCCATAAAATAGACACGTATGTGTCTGTCTAGCCCATAAAATAGGAATAGAGTAGTGATTCCCTCCTAGAATTTTACTACCCTCCTATGCTTAATGAAAATAGATAACATAGCATACGACATCTTTCAGATATAAGTAATTAAAACCATGCTTGAGTGGATACTTAAGGTTTATTGAGGAGTGTTTCGCTAAATAAGTACAATTTAAGTGGAATTTGAATTTTATTTGAGGTCTTTAGGTAACTTTGGTCCAGTCCGTGCAATTTAAGTGTTGTAGTAGGAGATTTAAGATAGAATTAAACTGTAGCCTACAGTATTTCCCATATGACTTAGCTACAGCGCAGATATGATCAAATTCATGTAACTATGAATCATGACTATAACACGCCTTCCTTCAAGTAATGAAGAATATATCGAATTTAATGCAGATCGAAAGAGAGATTTGAAAAACCCTTAAGACAATAAGTTTACGGCAAATGTGATACACGTGGGAACAAATGTTGCTGTGCATGTATAAAAATATTTTCATCTTCCCGAGACTATCACATTTGTTCTGTACATGCGGTATTCCGTATTATACTTCAGTCTTGTATTGGGACCAACACTACTGAATTTGATTTATACGAAAGACAGTATTGTATATTTCAGTCTTTACAAAACGTGCCCAAAAAAACTGCGCTTTCTGTTCTAAATAAAGCAAACACGCAATCGCTAGTTGCTGAACTGTTACTCTTTCCGTCGAAAAAAACAACAACACAGTTTAATCTTTCTAGAGATTTTGCATTGCCGTCTCAATGCAAAATCTACTAATACGTGAACTAATCCATTTTTTGTTTTAACCGACTTCAGTTGTAAATCGTAGCAAAACCTGTGACGTTAACTTTCTCTGTGTCTCTAATTCTCTCTCGCCCCTCTCTCTTTCTTTCTCTCTTCGGCTATTAATTATTGAACTTTGTCCTTTCCCTCCTCGCTTCTGTAGTTTTCCGTTTCGTCTGAATTATAAACTGTCTTAATTAAGTGGCACTGAATGTACTGTGGCGCTTCCCGACTGCCAGAGAAAGCGGTCACAGGTGGTTTATGCTTAGCCGCCGTCGGGGTCAACATTAATATTGCATGACGGTATTCGATATCGATTCCTACAAGCAAAGAATAATTGATCAGCGCTTAATCTCTCGCTCTTTCCGTGACTCTGATTTTTCTCTCTATTCGTATCTACATTTCTCCTTTTTTCTATCTTTTTTTTTTAAAAAAAAGAAGTACTGTGGATTATGTGATATGAAGTATTCTGCTTCCAGAGTCTATTGGAAAGGAAATAAAATCTGTTCTTTAAAGAGGCGCGTTATTAATGGAAAAAAGTATGTTTTCAAGTTTGGCATTTCTTTACGATTCTCGTAGTTCAGGATGACACTCTTTGGATTTTTCTGATGTTTTGACAATTAACATGACTTGTTAAAACGATTGGTTGCTTTTTATAATCACGATAGAAACTCTAAAATTTAATATTATTTTCGTTGATGTACAATTTAATATTTCCCCCTTAACTCTGTTAGCTGTTTTGGCCTCCATTTTGACGAGAGAGAAACTAAAAATAGGTAAACCTTAAAAGCTTAGAAAAGTTTGGGACATTTTTACAGTGTAGAAATCATTTTAAAACGGGAAGAATCTCACAATTCTAGATACTGATTTGCTTTCGGAACTATAATACTATGATAAAATCTGGAATGTCGCAAATATAAGAAACTGCAGTTTACTTAACTTAATTTGCATGATTTATTTCTTTATTTGTTTGTTTCTTTTTGTTTGCATATGATTGTTTATTTCTTTAGATAATCATGGCAGCTCCATAGCAAGAGTGTTGGCGTACAATTAGGATTATACGAATTCAAATCGGAGCGATTATCGTTGAGCTATTTTTGTGTTTGAGTATTTGATTAATTTAAATGTGCCTTTATCGAAATATGTATAAATAATAATTTTTATTTAAGAAAGTGCAGGTGCTGTAATCCCTTCTGTTCTGGTCTTGTATAATTATAGAGTCTGGAGCATTATTTTTACATAGAAATTTCGAACATTTTAAAGTTTTTATAACCACAGTTGAAATTTTGAGTTAGCACCTAACCTTTTTAATAACTATGTTTATCGAATAGAGCACTGATTTTTTCAGAGCTTTGAATCCTTAAGAAGGGATGTGTAAAAACTTTACAATCTTAATCCAAGTGCAACTCTTTCATTTTCAGAAATCGAATTAAATTCATTAAAAAAAAAGTCTTCGCGTACTGAGATATCTGAAAATACTAAATTTTACCGAGATATAGTGACCATTTGTAGTTTCAAAATGTATGATAAATAATGAGTTAATTACAAAAACACCCTTCTTTGTACCTCAAGTTTGTACCCATTTAAGAACTCGAATGTTTTCTGATGTTCTGTCTATATTCAGCTCTATTAACTTGTTGACTTAGACATTTCGTGTAAACATCAAGCATTTAAGTTTCTTTCTCTAAAATTTCAGTGCTTCATTTCATTATTCTTTTATTTGGATAGATCGTACTAGAATTTTATCATTAGTAAACTTGTTAATAGTTCCTTCTTATCCCAGTACTCGGCGAGTAAACGAAGTTAAAAGAATGAATTTGTCATTAAAAACACATTATTGGTAAATCCGGTTCACGTCACATCTTGTCTGGATAAGGTAATAGAAAGGAAATTTTATTCTTAAGTAGGTCAACTGGTAATCGTTTGACACCTGCCCAGACTCTTATGATTATCAGCCCTTAAGTCATTTATTTTCCAAGGGATGAAGAAGAAAGCATTAGAAAATACTTTAATGAAGATATTCTTTGTATCAGCTGACAAATCGTTGGTAAAATTAACATAAATATAATAGAAATACTGTTGAAAAAGGCTTACGAAGCCTAAAATTCAGTTATTTCTTCCCAGAGCTCTGTTCCAGCACTAATGTGAACTTTGCATGAGTTCTTCCTTATTCGAGCAGTTCTCACAAGTGTTCGCTTATTACATGGGATTCTGACCCTCTCTCACTGTTTTACTTCCTGATTCTGTTTCTAAAATGTTTGCTTCCGATACATAAGAACCGTTACGTACTACAATGTAGTTTCTACCAGTAACACTAATGTCGTACAATACATAGTCATATTTTTATAAGTAATATTTTAGGTCATTTCAGTAGCTAATGACTTCGACCCGTCTATATTCTATTATCTGCTAAGTTTATATAATCCACAAACATCCATGTCTCAGTCAAGATTTGCACCTAGAACCTTGGAGATGCTGGCCTAATGTCTCAGACCACACAGCTACCTCGGTTGGCACATTTTATAGATAGCATAAAACATTAGATTTTTAGAAGTATTTTTCGCACATACCAGAATTATGTTTTCTATTGCTTGTGCAGGTTGTGTCTAATATTGATTACAATCTTTTAGGGTTAAAAGGTCTCATTAAAGTAAGGAGAAAGTTTATGTAAACATCAGTCGAGAGATCCTTCGTTTTATAGAAAGATTACATTGAACCTTGAAAAATATGGATTTATCGAGAGAAATATGAGGAAAATAAACTAACAACTGCAAAGCTCTAGTTTCCTTTAAATTGCATACATAGAGTATAAAATTATTCTGAAGCTGAATTGGATCCATTTAAAAGAACAAGAAGGAATATAATATTAAAAAAAAATTAAAAGCCATATATCATTGGCAGTTATACAACTTAATATATTTTTTTTTAGATTTTTTCCGAGATTTTAACGCAGTAAAATTATCCAAGAAAGTATTAAATATATAAAATGAATTCTATCATTACAGTTAACCTATAATTTCATTGTAAATTTAGCTATATTTCGAACTTCAGGATCGATTTTTCTCGACTTTTATTAACAAGACATTTTTGCCTCCTTCTATAAGAGCGTTGTACCTTGGAAATTTAGGATCCTTTTTTTTTTTGAGAAGCAATATGTAAGAACAATGGAGGCACAAGGTTATATATCTGTCATTGATGAGATGGAACTAATGTTTCATATTCAGTAATAGTGTAGAAATACACTGTTGATGGCCGAGTGGTGTAATTAATGACGATGTAGTTTCAGAAATTTGTTCATTTTTATGACTTATTATATTATTATATGGTGAACTCATTGAGAAGAAATGCAATATACTTTTCGCTAAGAGCAACTAACTACTTTTCTACAAAAACAAAAACAAAAACAAAATCAAAAGAATCAGATGAGTTTACCATAGACTTTCCTTTTACTGCAGTAAATTAACTGCGAAAATAGATTCATTAAAATAAAATTTAGGAAATGAATTTCCAGTAAGAGTTATGTTGAATTGAATTTGTTTATTTATGTCGTTTAGGTAATTTTGGATCTTGCCGAAATACGTTGGGGAAGATGATGCGAAAATAAAGTCTGGCCAGGATCTATTTGGGAGGTTTCATCCCAGCATTTGCCTGATGTAAGTAAGGACAAAGCCTGGAAGAAATTCAATCAGGATTGTTCCCAGGACCTTCTGATTTTCAATTCAACGCTCTACTCCAGTTGCTAGATGAGTTTCTAGGAGCTACTAGAGTTATAACGTATTGGGAGTTCTTAATTCTTCATATTGACGATTATTCGAATAATAATAATAGTATGTTTTTAGTTGTTTTTATAGAAAATAACGTGTTGTGCAAGTGGGCATGGAGCTAAGTCAAGTTCGCGTGATCGTCATGAGTTTAAACTGGAAAATTTAGCGTCCGGGGAAGAAAGCGACAACTCTGTACTTATGTTTAAAGTGAAATTTTGAAGAATATCGCCCTTGCATGGTAATCAAATCGAGTCATCTACGCAGAAACTCTCTACGCTCTCCACACGACGACGCTGCTTGGTGAAGGAATTAAACTATTTTACTTTTATGTGCCTTTGAATCTGGACTTTGATTTTCGATTACCTGTGTCTCATAATCCACAGCTATATTCAAAGCTAAATTGAAGTTTTAGATCAGGTGTGCTGCCATACTCCTTCCTCCAAACACTTGAGCACACAACCCAAACTTAATTTTTACAATCAAAAAATGACAGTGTAAAACTTTACTTACTATAATTTTGGCTTTACTCCACCCAAACTGAAAATCCTGGTGGATTCCCTGCTTTTGGCATATTATATCTGTAGAATTATTACGGAACTTCCTCGTTTATTTGTCAAAGAACAATAACTACACTAGCTATAGGCATAACAGCTGGAGATTATTTCGTATGATAGCTATACTGTGTAGCTCGACTGTTTTACTGAGGCCATAGTGATCCTATTAGGCAATACTTTCAACATGACCAATCAGATGGTTTCATGTATAGGGAGCACATTTGCGTCTGTGGTTCGTGGACAGAATGTACAAAACCTCCAAAGTTTGCAATATTCCTAGCTCTCGCCTACTCGAGACGGGCGTAAGCCACAGTGCTATTACCCCCTATACAGTTATTTTTATCTTATCTCGCCTATTCTCCCCTATATTTTCATTTCAAAGTCCTTGAACATAAATAATCAGTGAACAGTATTTACGTTTTCAAACAGGCAGTGAATTGAGATAGAAACAGGACATTATAGCTAATCTCCGTTTGCAACACTTGATTGGCAATACAGCTTATTAAAGAAAATATATATTTAGGTACCTCCAGTTGTTTATATTACATTAAGATTGTTGGTCATCTTCAATTTACCATGGCTAAAGTACTTAGCTCTATATCTATCTTGTCCTTGTGGTTTTAATGGTTAATTTATTCAATTAAAAACGGAATAAAATAGTTTTTTTTTTTTAAATTCCCAACGTACAGAGAAGTAAAGAAATTCGATTTCTTGTTCGGATACTTGTAATTTTTTACAAAGCATAGGGCGACTAGAATATAAATCACTATTATACTGTAAAAGAAGAAAATAAAAAACTTGATGTTTTGGACACGGGTCAGCTAAATATTGAACGAAAAAAAAATCAAATTATCCACCTTGATAAAGGTTTTTGCTGCGGCAGTCGTTATTCAGTGTAATAAATTGTCTGAAAACTGCACAGAACGAAGAGGAAATGGTTTATTGAAGATGCACAAATCTGGAAAAGCAGTGTTCGTAATACCCGCCTAACTTAAAAGGTAAAAAAAAAAAAAAGACTTGGCAAAGGTTGGTAGGAAACAAGTTATTAAAAGAAAAGGCATAACTCTTCAACAGTCTGTACACCACCACTCTTTACTACTTTCATGGGAACACAAACTTCGTATTTCGTTCTATACAAAGAAAGTTAGATGGGACAAAAGTATTGGAAATTCCTTCAAAAGGGATGTTGAATAAATAAATAAAAAATAAACCAAAAGAAACAAGAAAAGCCTTCTGGGCTTTTTTTCTTTTAAAATTCCCACTGAAAGAACTTGACTATTGGAAAGCTTCCTTCTTTCTCTACGTGAGTTGTGGAATGTTGCAAAAATATTGAATACAGTTTTGAAGTGTAATCACTTTGATTTGCAGGAGGTAAAAACTTAGTACAGCTGTTTTATACTTCCTTGCTTTACCCTTCCATTCTCATTTCTCTTTGCCCGTAAGGAAGTAAAGCTATTTCAATATATCGATGCATACCTGAGAAGTTGAACTCTTTCAAGAGGGAAACAAAGTTTAGAAGCTTCATTTTTCACCAATACAGGAAGAATAATATGTACACAGAATAGAACAGGTAAGCGATGAAAGAGTAGAAAGATAGATACAGGTCAAAAATATTAAAATGTTCACAAGTCAATTGTCATTGGCTAGGCAATATTACAGTTGGCTGGAATTTTTCTTCCTCTCCCTCTCTGTCTGTCTGTCTCTCTCTCTCTCTGCCTTTCGTCTTTCTCTCTTCCATGTTTCTTCTTGAATCCAATCGAAAGAAAATTCCATGAAGGCAGAGAAGATACCAATGAGAATAAAGATGAAAATGGAAAGCAAAAATGCCAATAAACCTGATATTATTATTTCTGTTATAGAAGAAGAAATGTACGAATAAATGGAATAAGAAACATATTTCAAAGTCTTTCCTACATGCAGGTCAGCAGCTATGACAACAAGTTATTGGATTAAATACCTCTTCAAATTGACAGCAAATTACAATTTCTACCCCAGACACACACACAATAAATCAGAGAGAGAGAGAGAGAGAGAGAGAGAGATGAATGGAGAGGGAGATGTTGTGTAGGAACAGAAGTTTAGATTGCACAGTAAGAGTACATTCTTCTTTACTTTTTTTTAATATATGATAATGAGGAATGTCATTTCCAAACATGGATTAGAGATACTTCCCATTACTAAACTTGTCTTGGACTGTACACCAAATACATGTTATAACTGATTGTAAATCAAATACACACCATAATAAAAGTATTCAAACTATCCGGTATATACCAATCGATATCACTCAAATAGAAAAATCCGTATTTTATGAAATAGCCTATAGTTTTTTAAATACTTTTTTCATATGGTGTTCTCAGTGTGCAATTGCTCATCGCCTTGTAATCAATGTGTTTCGAGATTGATCCCCGTAGGTTTGAATTGAATTTTATGAAGACTTTGGCTCAGGCCAAAATGATGATGATGGAAGAATTGGTTGAATGAAGAAAGTTGCAAGTAACGGAAGAACCCCGAGAAAACCCACGCACACGGTATTTGTCCACCACAAAGTCCACATAACACAAGCAGAGATCGATCCGGGCATCCCTCACACCAGAGGTGAGCCCTCTACCACTGAGCCACCACGGTCCTTTATACCCGTAGGGTCATAATGAGTTTGGAGTCCGCATAAAACTCTATGTTGCGTTCTTAGATTGTAAGTAGCATCAACTCCATCTGATGAAAGGTAATGGCAATTGGTTCAGAGTTCATTTAAAACAGTTTTTCCCATCTTTAGGACTTGAACATCATCTCTGCTCAATAAAAGACACTGACAAATAACCATAGGTTCACCTTGCACAGGGATCTACGAATCATAAACCCGCACTGGGGAAGACCACATAAATTTAGTGGAATAAGGGTGCTGTCTTCCACATGTTTATCTTGTGTCTAGATGACAAGCGGAACGATATTGTAATAATCATTACTTTTCTAAATTAAAAATGTTCTTTGAAATACAATATCATCTGCAAAATGTTTAAATTTCTTATAAACCGATCAAAAGCAGTAATCGGGCCAGGTCTCAAACTCGCAAAAAGTTATTTTTGTTTTAATGGCAAGAAATAGGCTAAAGAATTCACCGTTTCCCCAAAGGGTTAATTAAGATTTGAAGCAAATGGAAGCAGAAAATGAAAGATTCTGAACAAGAATAATAGGTTGCACATAATTATTCTTCAGTATAACATGAGCTATTACAGAGTACTAAGTTATCAGTTACAGAGATACATAGAGCCAATCGTTTGCAACATACTGAAGATTTTTCGCATTTTTCTTGTCCTTATTAAGTTCGATGGTGGACCTGAAAATCCTGCTGAGTATCACAGTTCCAAGACTCAAGATCGGATTTGATTATTCAGAGGAAGTAAGTAAAGTTATGCAAGGAAATTTATTTAGAGCAGAAAGGATGTAAAATAATTAACTTAGTTTCTGAAGAGTCAAAATTTCCTCTCGTTATTACTTATTAGTAACATTGTAAAGATGAGACATTAAACTTCGCTGTTTCTTGAGGTCAATCTTTAGTCCAGTCCATTGATTGAGCTTTCCTGTATTTTTCACTGTCATTTGGTCAGTATATGTCATATCAATCCATATATTTTATCTCATTCTTTTACACCCTGTGTGGTTTTTGAAACTTGCCATTGCGAGTGTTTGAAAAATGGAAGAACTACATAAAATAAAAGTAACACGGTGTAAATTTAACACGGTATAAAGTAGACCATTTTCTTCTGAATATTGATGGATGACTGTTCGAAATGTGTACCCAATTCCTTTACGTTCGCTATCTTATAGAGAACATGTCAAAGTTGCCTGCTCTTCTTCACTTTCTCTGACCTTGTTACATGACGGCCTCTGGAACATAAAGTTTTATTCACCTGTAGGCACTAATTGTTGTTCGAAGGTTATAAACATTTGCGTAAATTTACTATACTGAAACAAGGGAATAGACAGCTCGTTAATAGAGTAGTGACATCACATTCTAAGAAATCTAAAGAGATCTGTGTATAGGAAGAAATACCACTGTTGTTTTAGGTATGGGTGAGGAATTTTTCTCTCGCGAGCAGTAAGTGATGGTCGAAAGGAAAGACAGCTTCTTCAAGTCAGTTGTTGCCTATAATATATATTAGTGACGATTGATGACTTGTTGCAGGAGGACACCTCAGAGTTTCGACGCAGCATGCTAGAACGATTTTTATGTTGTTAAGTTGTTGTGAGCCAATCAAAAGTCTGATACTTTCAGTGCTCCCTGCAGAGCACTTCAAGACTTTGTCCTCTCTTCTATCTTTCACGATAACATCTCACAAAGGAAAAGGAATCCAAGGCAAGATCTCAAATTCCGAATGATACTTTTTCCTTCTTTTCTTATTATCCTGTTTGTTTCTTGTTTCTCGCCAAGAGGATTGTAGAAAAAGTTGACCCTTTGCAAATTATTGTTGACATTGCGGTCTCTGACTTCTGTTCTTAACACTAACTTCGTAAGCTTAGATGAAATGACAGTTGTTTCTTTGACTTTCCACATTATTCTATGGCCTGTTGTCTGTGGCTTTACGATGAAGATACTATAGATAAACAATATATTTACAGCTACGATTAGAAATGTAAAGAGAAAAAGGAAAAATTATGTACTTGACGTTTTGTTACGTATAAGCTGGAGATATATGCAAATTTGAGGGGTAATGGGCGGAATTCCCTTCCTCTAGTAGATCTACTTTTTACCCTTATCCCAGATACTTCAGTCCCCTGAAGACGTTTTATAATATCTGTGGCGAAACTAGAGTCATGGACAATGTTGTACCAGTAACAGCACAGACCAAATCTATCTATATAAATAAAAGTGAATGTATGTACAGTATGTATGTTTATTTGTGCGTATCTATTTCCACCAAATTTTGCATACGTGTTCCTTGGGTCCCGCAATAGAGTATAGGTATATTTTAATTCACCGGATGTGATCATGTAACCAACTGTGTAATTAAAAAAATGTAATTGATAACAATGAAAATTGTTTTCAAGTTTAATCTAAAACAACAATGCAATTAATAAATAAATATTTTAGAAGATTTTTACTTAAATTTAAATTAATTAATTGTTGTAACGTAAATTTTATGTATAAAAAATACGTAGGGTATGGGCAACTAATACTACTACTATTAATGATAGTAACGGTATTTAGTTGTAGTAGTAGTTGTAGAGTAGGATATGTAGTAGTAGCTGTAGAGTAGGATATGTAGTAGTAGTAATAGGTGGGGTAGTAGTAGTAGTAGTAGTCTAGTAGCTCTATCTCGTCTCGTTTTCTATAGCCATTTCTCTGCTCGTGGGTCGAGACCTACAGTTTTTAGTAAAGAGGGTTCCGAACCACTTTTCAATGGACCCCGGCTGTTGTTGTTGTTATAGCATTAATAGTACTAGTGGTAGTAATACAAGTGTTAGTGTTGCCAATATATTTTATTCATTCCGCTCCAACGGGCAGGCACATCAACTAGTTATCTAATAATTATGAATAATGGTAATGTTTGGATAACGAGAATTTTAATACTAAAGTACATTTGTAAAAGTATAGGGTTACTAGACATTCAACAATATGTACTGTAACATTTGAAACCTTTTCGGTGTATGAAACCATATTTGAATATTATAGCACTGTGGGTTTTCCCAGTAATGAAAACCAAATCTGAAGTTCAAGTGTACTTCCTTCCTTTCTTTCTTTTTTCATAATGGAAACATTTTCTCTTTGGCAATAATCTATTAGCTTTTTCAAGGATTTTCATTTCGTGTAAATAATTTGAATAATCTCGCAGAATGTGAGGTAAATTTGGTTAAAAAGATACGGGGATATTTTATGATTTACAGTTCTTGAAAACAGTGTACTCACAATAAATAAAATATTTGTATTTCGATTGGGAACATAGTTTGGACTCTTGAATAAGCAAAAGGCACCTCGTGAGCAAGTGAATAACAACTTTTGTTTTAAGAGGGAATAAGGAATAACGTCTACATTAAATGTTGTTTTGTTTTGTTAAAGGAGGCTATGAGTTTATAGGATCAAGAACATTTTTAGTGTCTAATTAAGACAAACTACAGCATAATAATAATGCAGAAACATGACGTGAGATCTTTGTGTTGTTAATAGCTTATGGTTACCTGTTGACAGATCGTGTAAACTGGTTACTAAGCAGATTTTGAGCATAACCATTTTGTATAAAATAGATGTACTCTAAGGTTATGTGAGGAATCAGTTTACTGTCATTAATATTAGTTTTTAGTCGTAAATACACTGTTCTGTTTTTGACAGTTCAGGAGAGAGTCATTGTTGAAGTAAGCTACATGAAAGGGGAAAATAGCAGACCGGCATCATTAGTTAAAAATAAAAGTTTGGTTACTTCAGAGGAAGGTGTTAGCAAATGTCGAATTTTAGCTTGTTTATTATTAAAGTCTTCGTTATTCTCAAGTTGAATGCAACCTGCAGCATTGATTTGATAATACTCTTTTCTTTCCTTCCTTTCTTTGATTTTGTATGACGTTATTTTAGTTTAAACGCCAGTTTCTATATCATCTCATTTTAAGTTGAAGTGTACGTAATGTGGTAGCTGTACTCTTTATATCTCAAGTTAGGTGAAGAAAAACAGATTTTTTGTTGTATATTCAGTTTTTTTTAAAGTAGTACGTTTGTTTCTTCTGTATTACCTTTCTCAGAATAATCTTAACATTTGACAGCGTTAATGTGTATATATAATCTTGTAATCCATGTGAACCGAGCGACCATGGCTGAGTTGTAGAGCACTGGCTTAACATTCGGGAGGTCTTGGGTTCAATCCTAAGCGTCCGACCATCCTGACTGAGGTATTTCCAGGGTTTTTCTCAGTCACACCAGGCAAATACTAGTCCCTACCTGAGCCTTTGATGCATAAAGACCATAAATAAATAAAATTTCATTGCAATTTATTTATATATCAATGAATATGTTTATTTATTTTTGCAATGGTATATCTTTTACATCTAATACAGT
>JAGDQP010035336.1:0-19640 GCA_022664845.1 Lepisma saccharinum
ATGAATGTTACTAGAACTGGCAAGTCCTTTCGAATCGCTTAGTACGCGTATTCTCCATTTGTGACCCTACTAGATCTCAGTAGCAACAAGTTCGACAGAAATAAGCCATACACCGTTGGATTAGTCATGGACACCGGTGGGAAAATCTATGAATTTGACTAACTGGCAGGCCCTGGCATTCGCTTAGTAAACTCCATTTGTTCCTATGACTTTGAAGTTTTCTGAGGGGATATGTTATAAGTCGAATTTATACGGTGGCGCTTTGGTTTTATTTATAATAAAACTATTACTTAGTTTTTAGATTATTAGGCTAGGAATTGTTAGATTACAATGTACCTTTGACTTCAGTGGATGGAAAAATACAACTATTTTTAATTGAGTAAAATCTTTCACTACTCCTTCCCTGCAAGACAATTATGCAGAGAAAATGATTGATCTAAATAACTTCTGATAGCTACCTGATAGGCAGATAGACAAACATTCTAAATTATATCTTCGAATTAAAAAAAATCATCTACCATAACTTTGTCATGGTTATTATGAGAAAAATACATAGGCGTTGGAAAAAGGTAATTATTCCTTTTAAGAATAAGAGTACAAAGCCAGGGAGGGGCAAATGGCCCTATTAGCTATACTTAGTAGCTCCCATACATAACAACACTTTATGCGTTGGAAAAAAAAGTCAGAAAGTAAAAAATTAATTCCTTCGCAAAAAAATTAATTAAATTATTACTGGTAAATTTTTACAACTAGGCTATTGTAAAAGTCTGTATAACTCAGCTCACTTTTAAGTCTATCTTATGTGGACAACGTTATATTAGCCTTAAACACACACTGTATACGGGGTAGTTCTCAACCTTCGTACCAGGGCTTTAATTCGGCTCCTATTGCAAATATGGAAGAGCTTTGCAATAAAAAAATGCACATATCAAAGTGCATGTGCAGAATCACATGATGATGTTGCTGAAAGCAGTGGCGTCCCGGGAATACATCTACGGGAGGCAACTTCAAAATTTTAAATAGAAACTGGGGTTGATTTTACTCCCTTTGCAATAAGCGCGACATTTTGAATCACTTTTAGAGGAACAAAAGCTTTTGAGCCTGGGCCCGGGCCAGATCAAAATGAATTTATAATTTCTTCAAAAATTCGGTAAAAGATTTTGAATTTAATCAAGAAGTAAGAAAAAATAATGAAAAATAATTGGATTCCTTATTTTAACATTAAGAAACATAACTGCCACAACACAAGAAAAATTTAGAGGTAGCGTGTCTGCCAACCAAGTGGCATTGGGTATGTCGAGCGTACGAACCCTGCTCCGACCGGCCATCCTGACTGAGGTTTTCCTTAGTCTCAACAGGCGAATGCCGGGATGGTACCTTCTGTAAGGCTAGGGTCTCTGTCTTTTCACTAGGGATGTCAATCCGCTCGGCTCGAGCGGCGAGTCTAACGCTCGAGTTGAGTCGTCGCTCGAGCTCGTCTCACTGTAACCTAGTCGCAGCGTGAGTCTCTCTGGGCAACGACTCGAGCAGTTCTAAGTACCGACTCGACTCGAACAGTTCTGAGTACTGACTCGACTCGAGCAGCTACTGAGCGCCGACTCGACTCGATTCGAGCAGTTGTGACCACTGACTCGACTCGAGTAGGTACTGAGCACCGACTCGAATCGAGCGAGTCGACATTGAAATAACTAAAAAAAAACTTTTTAAAGACATTCTTTTCTTAATCAATTTGTACTAAAAAGGAAAAAAAACGTTTATGCAAGACTAAAAAAGAAAAGAATTGGGCGCGTCATTTCAAGAATTTATGAAGCGACAGTATATGAAAGCGCGCTCATGCTTTTCTTTTTAGACATGCATAAACATTTTTTTTCCTTTTTAGTACGAATTGATTAAGAAAAGAATGTCTTTAAAAGTTTTTTATTACTTTTTTATGTTAATTTAGTTTCACTATTTGTTTTTTCTTTCCTACTAACTTTAGAATCAATGATAGTAGAAAGCATGATAGTCGACGTGAAGTTAGTTTATTGATCTTCTTGGCAACATAATTTGTTGTTCTAAGTTTTCTCTAATAACTGAACAAGTAGAAGACCGAGATAGCTGTGTATAAATTATGAGGTAAGATAACTTTGCATTACTATGACATCGTCCACTGACTCCTTTTCTGACTGTTATGTCAATCCGCTCGACTCGAGCGGCGAGTCCAAGGCTCGAGTCAAGTCGTCGCTCGACTCACTGTAACCGAGTCACAGTGTAAGTATCTCTGATCAGCGACTCGGCTCGACTCGAGCACATAGTGAGCGCCGACTCGGCTCGACTCGAGCATATAGTGGGCTCCGACTCGACTCGAGCAGTTCTGACTACCGACTCGAGCAGTTCTGAGTACCGACTCGAGCAGTTCTGAGTACCGACTCGAGCAGTTCTGAGTACCGACTCGAGCAGCTACTGAGCGCCGACTCGACTCGACTCGAGCACAAAGTGAGCACCGACTCGACTCGAGCACAAAGTGAGCACCGACTCGACTCGACTCGAGCACAAAGTGAGCACCGACTCAACTCGACTCGAGCAGTTGTGACCACTGACTCGAGTAGGTACTGAGCGCCGACTCGACACGAGTCGAGCAAGTCGTTGACACCCCTACTTTGCACATCGTTGTGCTTCCCCTATCCCGGTCTGAACCTTAATGCCTAAAGTCCATAAATAAATTCTTGAACACAAGAGAAAATGAAGTATTTACTCATTATTTTTTCTTGTCTCTTGTCACTTTTCAATGTTTTAAAAATGTAAATAATAATAGTTTTGATGAATCATGTTTTGATCATTAATCAATTTAATAAGAACGCTAGACTGCACGGGCTCGGGCCATAAATTGCCAGAGGTTCTCGTGTTCTTGTTGGGCCTGGGCTTATTGTGATTATATTTTTCCCAACTGGGCCAGGGCAAGAACTTTATGTTTGGGCCAGGGCAAGAACTGTATGCCAGGGCCAGGGCAAGAACTGTATGCCAGGGCCAGAGCAAGAACTGTATGCAAGGGCCAGAGTAAAAACTGTATGCCAGGGCCAGGACAAGAACTGTATACAAGGGCCAGGGCAAGAACTGTATGCCAGGGCCAGTGCAAGAAATGATGTACAATCTGAGGTCTGAGTTTAGTTTAAAGTTAATTGAAAACTCTCTTTATCTGATTTGTATAAAAAATGTCCTAACGTTACTTTTATTCTCACTAACGAACATCACTGTCTGTGTTTATCAATACTCATGTGCCTAATAGCAGTTGTAGCCGCAGCAGATGTACCTATAGAGAAGTTCTGCCTTTTTATTCTTGGAAAAACTGTCAATAGAGGAGGCATGTAAACAGAAGAACTATTGCATGTCACACGGCCTGAAACCCTGGAATAACATAAATTTGACCCTAAAACTGGCAGGTCCTTTCCAGTCGCTTTGTATTCTCCATTTGTGCCCCTCCTAGATCTTAGTAACTACAACTCCGACAGAGATGATTTATACACAGCTGGATTCGTCATGGTCTACAATGGTAAGGAAAACTATGGATGTGACTCTAAATTTAGCAGGATCTTTTGAATCGCTTAATATTCTTCATTTGTACTAGACACTACTAGATCTCAGTAGCCACAAGTTCTACAGAGATAAGCCATACACCGTTGGATTAGTCATGGACACCGGTGGGAAAATCTATGACTGACTAAAGCTGGCAGGCCACGGCATTCGCTTAGTAATCTCCATTTGTTTCTATCACTTTGAGTTTTTTTTTAATACGTTATAATTCGAATTTATACGGGGGCGCTTTCGTTTTGTTTATAATAAAACCATTACTTAATTTTACGTTATTAGGCTAGGACTTGTTAGGTTACAATCTACCTTTGATTTCAGTGGATGGAAAATACTATTTTTAAGTGAGTAAAATCTTTCACTCTAGCTAATGATTTTTTGTTTGTTTCTCTTCCGAGGAAGTGTTTTAACTACTCCTACCCTACAAGACAATTATGCAGAGAAAATGGTTGATCTAAATTACTTCTGATAGCCAGCTGATAGGGAGATAGACAAACATTCTAAATTATGTTTTCGAATTCCAAAAAAAATCATCTATCATAACTTTGCCATGGTTATTAGGAGAGAAATTAAACAGGCGTTGGAAAAATGTAATTAATATTTAGGTCCTTTGGGGCGAGAGGGGAAAGACTGCATTACGAAGTCTTTGCGGGACCTGCAACCTTATTTCGGGTAATAATTTTTCTGAGTGAATTTTACTATGTATTAGTTTGTGTAGAAATGATAGAGAATTAACTATTATATTTTAACTCAGATACGTGGAAAATTTTTCGATTATAAATGAAGACGAGTGAGTAAAACATGTCATTCAATAAAGGCATAATGTAATCAAGGTCCAGTTTTTTTTCTAAAACTACTGTAAAAATATGCATAATTCGGTTTACTAAATAGTAAATTTCCTCAGTATATAACTTGGTATTATTTTGAGTGCATTCAACTGAAAAATAAGTTGGGCTAACATTGGGCCACATGTACATTGGAATTACCATATAGTTTGCTCTACGTTGAACTTCGCTTTTAGGGCCAACGTTATCGCTAACGATAAGGCTAGCGGAAAACGACCAAATAGAACATTACTGAAAAACATTAAAACGTACAATCAGATTTTCAATGGTCCAACAAGAATTTGCTACTTGGGGTACACACGATTTTGTATTATATCTGTTGTTACTAATACAATTTGCAATATAATTACTAAATGAAAATTTCTATATTACTATTGAGTTGATCCTTTATAATGCGGCCCTCGCTCTCTTCCTGATTAGTCAATTTGGCCAGCTGCCAAAAAAGGTTGGAGACCCCCTGGAGTAGACTATAACGTTTTTCCGAATGATGATTGCATTAGCTGTTTGGGAAGATTGATCGTTAGTATTCACAGTGCAATGTAAATATTATACTTGTTAATAATTGCTCTGGGGTAAATAGCTACTACTGAACTATGATATATGCAGCAAACGCATGTTTGCTGTAAGATTAAAAATTATATTTTACAGCTGTAAGTAATGCTTTTTTTACAGTACTACACAAATCTGCTTTATGTGATAAATAGTGCAAGAAATACAGAAGAGGTATAGAATGACTGAAGACAATACACGGTCAGGAAAGTCGAAATGATATTTTGCATTATGCTAGAATAATAACTTCCATGGGGAAGCAGAGACTGGGGGGGGGGGAATCTTCCTCCACTCACGACCTCCACCCTCTTAGCATGGAACCATTGAGGAAGAACACAAACTCTACAGAATTAGCAATTTTTCGCAGGAATCACAGAAACCGGTCGAGAACGTGTTTCATTCAAGCGGTATACACATACTTATTCAGACATTCGCTTCTCCAACTTCCCACCCCTTCCACTGCCAGGCTACAGTGGGGCATGGTTTACCCTCATCAAACATTTTAGAGGTGGACTAGAATAGCTATATAAAAATACTATTTTTTTATTGGTGTATCGAATATGTTTGTAATTAAAATTATTAGAATCGTTTCTTCACAAGGAATAAAACAAAAAAAGTTGGTCCTTCTAGCGTAATTGGTTGCAAAATTAGTCATATTGTAATTTACAGGAAAAAAAATATTTAATTTTTAATAATTTATATATGAAAAACTAGGAAACAAATGTACGTTCTAAGTACTCGTGCATAAACTTCTGAAGAATGCTCCAAAACGTTTCTTTTCTATTAAAGATATCCAGTTCCTTAGAAAATGAAGATATTCTGTATCCATTTTCTGTCCATAAGCTCCAACAGTAAATTTTCTAGCGCTGAGAGAAGTAGAAGACCCCGTTAAGGTTGAGGAATTCACTGAATTATTTAAAATATAGTTAAAAAACAATTCGCGAAATAACCATAAGTGTAACTTTAATGCTCACTGGAAGTTGCTTCTTATTTAAGAGTTAGGCATACACAATGTAAATTGTACATGAAGCAAAAAATGATAAGTCAATATTGGCGTCGATAAGAGATCGGTGGCCCTATATACTTACAACAGTAAAATTAATGTTGTAATTAATTGTAATTTCGCATGATTTGTGATCATCGTGCACGCCGGATAGTTTTTTTATTTATTTTTATTTTATTTTTTAAAGAAAAAAGAATCCAAAGTAACTATTTTCTAACTTTGGTTAAAATGCTTCAACTAAAAGGGCCAGTGTTCTAAAACCGTAACCAATATTGCATATTATGAAATATTTAAACATACCTCAAAGATCATCATCAGATAACTCTTCAATGCCTTCCATAAAGTCATCTCTATCACTTCCACTGGATGTAATAATCACTGGTTCAACATCAGTTTCCCTCAGTCCATCCATTTCCCACATTTTCGCTTCTTCTTTTATTATGTGATTTGTGGCATTTCTCCAATTTTCAACACTTACTCTACGGAAAGCTTCGTCGAGGCGCTCCTGTACATTCTTTAGTTTGTGTGTTGGATTATTACTGGCCACGTAGCCTTTTACCTGCGCCCAAATTAGCTCAATAGCATTCAATTCACAATGATATGGGGGCAGGCGCAACACTACATGACCTGCATTTTTCGCAATATCATCAATAAGATAAGAGTCAAATAATGGTTTGAGAGAATTGGCAGCCTGAAGATCAACTTTTTTCATACTATCTGAAAAAGACACATTATGAGCTTTCAGCCAGTCAACAATAGTGTTCCGTTTCCACCTTAATGTTGGGAATGTCATTGCCTTAACACTATGGTATGGGGCATTATCCATAATAATGACACTGTCCGGCTCAAGATTAGGTAATATTCTCTCAAACCAACAGCGGAATTTATCACCGTTCATTTCTTCGTGGTAGTCCTTTGTACTCTTTGACACTAAGTAGTACGCAGCACCTTCAACAAATCCACTGTCACTTCCTATATGTACCAAAATTAACCGTTTACCTTTCCCACTAGGCTGTTTAAGCCCGGTTGACAGCCCTTCTAAACATGCCTGTCTTGAGGAATTAACTGTTGTGTCCTCCCATACCAACGATTTTGTATGCCCTTCATTTATCCAAGTCTCATCAAGAAAATACAATTTCTTACCTTCTGCTCTGTACTTACGTATTAATCGAAGGTAATTCCTTCGCCATTCAATAATATCTTGTCTCTCAATTAAAATTGATTGTCGCTTCCTTCGGCCGTATTTAAACCCGATACATTTCAATAGCTGATAAAACGTGGTTCTTTTAAAATTCGGAAGTTCACTGTCTTCATTCACAACACACAACACTTTATCAATTGTTGGAATTTCGTTCTTTAAGAAAAAGTTATGATGTACTTTCCTGCGAATGACACCTTTAACAAAATCGTCACACTCATCCACTATTTTCTTTCTTGGTCTTTTCTTCCCTGGCGTTGTCAATATACCACCTTTCGATGCAAATTATTTTCTAATTTTAGAAACACTCTTGGCACTGACACCTGTTTCACCACCCACTTTAAGTTCTAAATCTAGGTACTTCAGGATATTCTTCCAATAATTTGTTAAACACATTGAGAATAGTTTTCCTCTGAACACTTGTCAGAGGCTTTCCTCGTTGTTGTTTGTGTACAACAGACGCCATGTTTAAACTGCAGTGCAGTTGGCGGGATGTCTGTTAGTGGGAATGGATTCGTATATTTAACATAAATTAGTTGCTTTTCTTTCCTGTGGAGATTTAAGTACATTCTATCTCAGTGCATTTTTGTGCAAGTGACTTGGTAGCTCGATTTATAATGCCACGTGTTTGTCATTAATCTTTAGCACCACACATTTCTTCACCGATCTCATTTCATGTATTTATCTGTTACCATATAACAAAGTAGTGCAGTCGATAAGAGTGTTCGCCTTGTCGAGAGGACTCGAGTTAAATTCACGGTGCCGGATATCTTAACTGAGGTATTCCCTGTCATACCAGACAAATGATGGTACTTTGAATAAGGCCAGGGCCGATTCTTTCCAAAATCCTTTCCTTTGTTATTATTGTTGTTAATATGTCCAGTGTAAAATGGCCTGTAGATTGTTAAATAAAAACAAATTATGTAACAAATTATACTGCCTATTTTCCACAAGCATTCCTCCACTTCTCTTATTTATTTTATTTTTATTTTTTCTTCTGTCAAACACGTTTGTTTCTCGGACGAATCAACTGAAATATGGCTCCTCGCCACGTTTGTATTTTCTTCTCAATATCTAACAATCTTGTTCCCTGATGCTACAACTGAAGACATATTAGAAGATTGCTCCTTCCAAGCATATTGTGAATTCTCAGAAATGACGAAATGTTAATTCTCGGAATTTCATTCTTGTAATATACTGTAAGGATTAAGTAAAAATAATTCACCATTCAAAGTTATTTTTAAATTTGCTTGCATTGTGTCTGCGTGAAATCATCCATACCAAAGACAAAAATGTGGATGGATGGATGGATCCAGACAAAATACACCCAGACAAACACACATACATACATAGCGCGCGCGCGCGCGAGAGAGAGAGACTGGTTCTGCACCCGATGCAAAACATTCTCCTCAGTTTTATCGTGAAAAGAGCACAATCACATAAAAAGGGATCGAACGGAATGAAAACATGTTTGCCACTCGGAATTCATATACTCTTATGGGAAATGAGTTGGCAGAGTGAAATATAAATAAATTTAATTACAGACTGTCTCTTTCTTCTTTCCTCAGTTGTGACAAAAAGAGGTCGGCAATGAAAACAACTGTCAACCCTAAGAACACATGGGGAGTGACTTTTGCTCCTTCCCGAAGCAGGGATTCCGCAAGAATTTCAGTTTCGGGGGGTGTAAAGTAAAAAATGGGAGGACGTAAGTAGAGTTTTGCACGGTTTCTATCGATTTTTGAGCTCAAAAATGTTAAAGTTCTCGGTGATTTGGGGATGACAATCCCCACACAGGGGTCTGGTGGAATGACTGCCCCCAAGTTACCTTCGGAGTCGTGGACGTTGAGATTCTCTCTGCGACCAAGTTGCCCAGTGTGCGACAGGATTAAGGCTTTTCCTTCCCTCCTACTTTCCTTTCAAAGATTAACGAATGTCCTATTTAATAATATTGAAGAAAGAGAAAATAACTTTTATGTCTGTGATAGAAAGCCTAAAGTAAGTATAATCA
The DNA here is from genome assembly GCA_022664845.1 of Lepisma saccharinum. Taxonomy (NCBI): domain Eukaryota; kingdom Metazoa; phylum Arthropoda; class Insecta; order Zygentoma; family Lepismatidae; genus Lepisma; species Lepisma saccharinum. The sequence continues at coordinate 9,168 of JAGDQP010035336.1, forward strand.
AAAAGATTATATTGAGCAGTGTGTGTCCAGCGGGTAGTCTGGGGCTAAAACCACCAGAAATCCCCCCCCCCCTCCGAGAGATTTAGTTAGGCCTACTCCATTGGGTTGCGGTAGATGTAAGTTCTAAAAAAATGTAAACAGTGGTTTCTTTAAAAAGCAGCCCCCAATGAGCAGTATTTCTTCCCGGATGTAGATTACTAAATTCAGCACTACTATTGATATAATTATTCATGATCAGAACTTCAACAAAAAATACAGTTTTGATACAGAGTGCAGTTTGCAAAGAAACAACAGAAAAATTAAAACCTACATCATAGGCGATAAGCCAATCGACTATAGCTACCATGATAGCATACAGGGCAGCACAGTCTGAACTTATATTATCTTCGAAAGTGTTCGATACTAGTACTCGACGATTGCGTAACCTGCAGGTCAAGGCTGCACGAGAGAGGATAATGAAAGGTACTTCGTATCGATTTTTTTTTTAATGATGAACTAACGAACACTTTATTCATGTAAGGTAAATGTACCGATTATGGCCGGGTCCCTAAAAACGCCCATCCCCCAGATCTCTGCAGCTTTCCGTTGGTGCTACTAGATGTCACCGTAAATTATATCTTCATGACAAGAGAAAGCATTTTTGCGCGACTCATTTGTTTGCGAATGGCATTAACGGCAGCAGCTCTAGTCGAATTGGCATATTGAGCAAGAAAATATTTTGCTGTTATTTTAGCAAAGTGAGTAATGTTTCGTTTCAGTATCTATTGTTGAAAGTTTAATCAGTATAATGCGTAAATGATGTAGCTATGTGAGCATACATGAACATAAAATATGTGTGACCCAATGTATTGCATTGTAAACTAGCAGGCGCCAGAAAAAGTAAAGAGCTCAATAGTGCGCAATATTTCCCACCACCATATTGGAAAAAATGCTGCCATAACTGTTTAAAATGAAAGAATTGGGTATTTGAAACGCTTGTACTTAACAGTCATCATCATAATGTTTAGTAATTAAAACGAAGATAATTCCCACCCAGACAACACAAGGACATCCCATGGATATCCTTAGGATATCCTTGGCGGACATGTCGGATGTCCGAAAAAGGTCCCGCGGATGTCCAATGGATGTCCGTAGGACATCCATACGCAACTCCTGTAGACGTCCGACGGACGTCCTTTTACATCCGCAACGAACATTTGAAGGACAAATATGGATACCCAGCGGACATCCGTACGCAAGGTTTTTGGACATTCTATGGACGTCCTTTTTAGGTCAGCAATGGGCATTTAAAGGACAAATACGGATGTCATCGGACATTCGTAAGCACGACTTTTCGACATTCTACGAATGCCCTTGTTAGGTCAACAACGTACATTTATAGGACATGTATAGAGATGTCCATCGGACAGCAACGAACTCATAATTTCTTTAAATGTTTCATCCAGGCCCGGTAACGGAGTAACGGTACTGCAAAAAAGACATGAAAATTTCTATCCCCAACTTGTTTCACGGACGCCGGAAGCGTTCCTGTCATTAAAAAAAATATATTCACAATGCTACTTTGAAGACGCTTACTCGGTCGGTGTTTATTACTTACTCAGAAAGCTTCTATCACCGGATAAATACAGTATGACCGGATAAATAAATACAGTTCAGCGAATTGGAACACACGACCCCTTGAATTCAATGCAATGTGATCAACACAATGTTACAAATCATAAAAGACACGGTATACGTTAAACGTTATTTAACCTACAGAGCATGTGTGGACTTAAAACATAAGTGGACGTTTAACTCACTCTCATTGTCTTAAACACAAATGAATAATATATATCTTAAGAGGAATAGCAGTGCAAGAGAGGAAATACTTACTGCAAACCCATCACAATGTGGTAATTTTACGTATTTTACAGATAGTTCAGTTGCAGGCCAGGTTCGTAAATCGTACAAATTCTTACAAAAATAAACGCCTATTAAGTATGACTTGCATTGTATAGTGTACCAGGGTTAATGTAACCTAACCTAACCTGAAGAAACCTAACCTAGCCTAACATAATCTATTCTAACTTAACCTAACCTAACCTGAATTAACCTAACTTAAACCTATCCTAAACTAACCTAACCTAAGCTAACATAACATAACCTAAATTAACAAAACCTGAGCTAACCTAACCTAACCACACCTCACCTCATTTAACCTAAGCACACGTAACCACACTAAACCCTATGTCAGTCAAATGTGTAGAATTTTAAATGCACAAGTTTAAAAAACGATCTAATCTGACTTTTCTAGACTAACGTAGCCTATGTCATTGAACTGTCTAGAATTTCAAAATGCATAAATACTACGGCATAAGAGAGATCGTTTGCGAAGATTCCAAGTTAAAAAAGCAATTAAAAGTGATGCGTAGAGTGATTTTCATGATATAAGTGTTGGAGTGCATATATAGTGAAGAAATACCGGTAAAATGCGTTTGTCGTCGTAGCGCCTTAAGTTGTGAGGTAAGGGGGAGAAAAGGAACAAACGTTGCAGGTTTCAATATTCAAGCACTATCTAGCAGACACTAGCACAACATTCCGTCTGAAGCCCAGTTGCACTATTTGCACGTTTATGGAACTTAAAAGCGGTAACGTTCTATAGATAATTCGCTCACAAAATTCTTTGTAAATTCAGTAGCGTGTACTGTACTGTATTGCACTTTAACATTATGGTGGTAGGCCTATGTTCGAAAAATTATTTTAAAATAAGTTACTCTTTTAACGTGTTTTACAATACCAAACTACAGTATGTCAATCACTATGTTTCTAGAATAACCGAATTTTCGTTTCACCGAATCACTCTTGGACCCATCAGATTTAGTTAAATGAAACTCAAGTGTATATAAACAATTTCCTATAAACTAATATCGTCACTGCAATTTCATTTTTTCTTAAAATTAAAACGTTACACGAAATATATACACCTACTCCCTCGGTTGGAATAAACAAAAACAAATGAAAGCGCATTTCCCATTCACCAATAACGTTTCAACAAATGACGATCAGATTCCGTTTCTGATAGCTACTATCCTAAGGCAAATTGATTTCATGTTTCACAAGAAATTTACAGGTTCCTTGCCAAATATCTTTCCAAGCCTGCAGTTAAAAATAGCATTTCATACTCATAAAACACCAAAATAACTCTATCCCACACATATTTATCTGAATTTTTATATTAGCATCTGGAAATTGACCTTTAATAAGGAATAACAGGGAAGCGACTCCATTATTAATCGAGAACAACCACGGTACTTGGAAGGACTGCCGAAAAGTGGGAAATCTCAGCCAAGATGGAAATGCAGTTTCGGACTTAAACTCGGAACCTTATGAATGTGATGCAAACTCACGCGCATGAAACACCAACTCTCTCTATTAATAAAATAGGAGTATTTTAGACAAAATTAAATAGCATATTTTTCCAAATAATTAGTTGTACCACAATGCTCAGAGAGCACTTCCAGTAAAGGTAGTACATATTTTCTCCAATTTCCCAACATTATTTATTTTCTTCTTTGAGTCTGTCTTCACACTTATATCTAGAAGGAAAATACTGGACATTGTAGGACATAAAGAGGATGTCCGAGGGATATCCGAGATGGATATAATTTGGACGTCCTGTTTCGGATGTCCAGCGGACATCCCTTGGATGTCCCATGATATCCTGGATCTCTTCGGACATTCGGGACGTATTTTGGACATCCGACGGACGTCCGGTGATGTGCGGACAGGTAATAAGGAAGCTATCAATTCCAATACAAAGAATATGAAGATAAAAATCAAAACAAAGCAATTGTCATCACGTTTAAAATGACCAGAATTTCAGCAATTGCTTCTAATAATCCTAAAGAACCGACACTAAGACCCCTCGCCCACTGGCGTCATTTTGTCGCTGAAACGGGACACAGGGTGTGTTCGTCGTGTCGCTGAAAATCGACATAGACCCGCGACGCGACAGTCGCTGGATTTAACTTCACATGTCCCGGAAATTGGACACTCTCGCAGCCAGAACCAAAAATATATAAATACTAGCTTTAATTATTTTTGTCACTCAAAAAACTGGGGAGTTAGCCCCACCGGCCTTAGGCTAGATTCGCAGCTGTCGCCCAGAAACAGTACCAGTATATCTGTATAAGTAAAATAAGTTGAAAAATAAATAAATTATGCTATATAGCAGCCCGCAGTGTATTTACCGATACGATTCTTCTCTTTCGGTATCATGTCCTTGAATTCACTGTGGAATGTACTACAAACTGTTTCCCACGCTTTTGTCTTTTCGATTCTGTTTCTGTAGGAACGACTGCTAAAGTTCCAAATAGCAGGTTGTGCCTGGATTTCTGCTATAAAAGCATCAGTGTCAAAAGCTTCCATTGAGCTCATCATTCTGCACTGGCTGGTTGATGGAAGAAAACTGAAATAAAGACCCTGTCGCTGTCGCGTCGTCGTCAAGTGGCCTAGTGGGCGAGGGTTCACGACAAGTGGCCTAGTGGGCGAGGGTTCACGACGACATCCATTGTAACAAATAGGAATTCATTTCTCAGCGACATTCCGGACACAGGGATTTGTTTTGTCGCCGTGTCGGTTCACACGAAGTCGCCAAGTGGTCAAGGGTCCTAAGTTGCTCCAAGTTTTGTTTATCTTGGTCTCGTTACCTTTGTCAGGCAGACAAGGTTGCAGACATGCATTTTTTGCGTGCGGTATCGCAAATACGTTCATGAAGAGTCTGTTGGAATCACCGCTAAAGATCAAGGATCATTTCTTTGACCCTCATGTTAGACGTGACGTTCTAAACTTTTTCGTTTGTGTTACACTTCTTATTTACTCATATTTTTTCTTCTTGTATGTTCACTTGTTTTTTCCAAATTTGGCATTTTGTATTAATACAGTTTTCTTGGTTTTTGCAATGCTATATAAATTATGTATGCTTCTAATGTGTATATCTCTTAGCATGTAGCATATATGAGTAATAGAGAAAGATTACACATCACGTTTGCCATACGCTTTTAACCGGTAACGTTTTCATATCATCAATTTTGTGTGCCAGATGTATTTGTCTCGATATCGCACTGTTGTTTTGTTACCAATAAAAATATGAATGCATTTTAATTACGTGGTAGATTTCCAGTGTTGACATCAAGCTGCACCACTGAAACCTATTGTTAAATTGTGTTGGAGGTGGATTTTCATAAAATCTGGTGGGATGCCACCACGTATAAGGGGGGTGGAATCAATCCTGATTCAGCCTTGCTGTGATTAAAAACTGCAAACTGTATCGAGTTTCCATGTATTTAGATACTTAATAGCATTGACAAATTAGACTATACCTTGCAGGAATGGCAGTCAATTTACATATGATCGAGTTTGCGAAGTAAGTTTATGCGTGTATTTTGTATCTTTAAATGATAACTAACGCAGCTAACATTTCATTTTTATTATAGAGTTATTATGCAAGGGCAATATAAATCTGACCATATAATGCCTGAAAATTACAGCCAATATGTTACTTTTATATGCATTCATGTGAATCAACATGTTTACGTTACATTGTCTCCCTCGTTTTTTGTTAGTAGCGCTTTGCATTCTGTTCGCACACCGCAGTAATCGATCGATATCGCACTAAGTCATAATGAATCGAATCTGTGATATTTGCAGATTCGATTGGCCTTCATCTGTAACGGTGAACCGTGTACACGTTAAACTGTATTTGTTCAGGGAAATATATTGGTTCCGACTTCCGATAGCATTCCAATTCTGGGATTTTCGTAACATTATTAAACGAATGAAAAAATTGTTTCTTTCATTTTCCTTTCTACACAGCCTCCTGAAAATTAATATTTCCTGTGAAAAGTGTGGTAATTCTTTCCGTCTAAGCAACAGTGAAGATTGTGTTGACAAGTACAGAAAGATATGTGGGAAAACTATTTTCACTCAACAAGACGGCTTTTTAGTATAACATTCGATGTTCTGAAAAACGATAAATTGTTACAAATCATGTTACTCGCTTTAAATCACTTCTTCAAAGTACCAGTAATTTCGAAAATTCACTTAAATTTTGAGGCAGTGCTGAACCTAACCTACGAGATTTAAAGGCACTTTGCATAGTTAATGAATAAATATAAGTGGTACTCTTTACTACTTCTCTTTAGTGTTTCTGCTTGCAACACTGATAGGAATATTTTTTTTTTCATGCAGCTAATTAATACTATACTTATTTCATCGGTATTAAATATTTTCAACCTTTAACATCATTATCTTTTCTGACCAACATTTTTGTTAATGCATAGTTTTACTGTTACTTTAGTTTTACGTTGAGGATAGATTAGATATAACTTCTTGTGCACCATTTAAATTAGTAATTAAAGTGTCATTATTCTGTTACCAATTTCTCTTTAAGGATTAGTGGATTTAAAAGTCCCAATTCACTGTTACAGGTCACGGTGATTAGAATCTGTGATATCACTTGCCACATATTCCATTCTCCGCTACTTAGAGCAGTGATTTGGACTGTCCCCGTTAATCTGTATTGTTTCCTTAAAATTTACTAATTAGTTCATTACTTGACAATTGTTTATATTTTCATAACATAAAATAAACGTAAACAGTCTTGTTTTTAGTGTAGTTACGCCTGGTAATTTGGAAGTAAATTTGTTACGTTTTATTTTCGTGCAAACAGTGCTTTTATTTAGTCTTATAAGAAAGAAAAAACTAAAAATAGAATTATTTCTAAATACTTTGCCTAAAAACTATAAACAATAGATGGTTGGATTTAAAATGCACTTTATTAGTTTTTTTCTGTTTTATCTTGCTGTGTATTCATTAATTTACTTAGAGAATGTTTATAGATTTGTGTGAAGAATTGTGAGAAATATTTAGGTAGTACATAATATTCCTTTTTTTTTAAACGTTATGTATACTGTAATCGTCTTTTTCAGATAGATAAAAAGAAAGTTAGTAACTTTGAGGACTTCGGAGAAACAATGGGTAGGCAGGCACCTTTGTTCGAACCCCAAGGTCGATCATCCTGAATGAAGTTTTCAGGTTTTTCCTCAGTTCTACCAGGTAAATGCTGGGATGGCACTTTAAGAAAGACCCTGTTCGATATCTTCTTCATCCTCTACATAACCCATCCCGGCCTGAGCCAAAGACCTTAAATAAAATTGAAAAATAGTACAGATCACAATGATTTCTTAAAGTTCGGATTTGCAACTTTTGCAAACAAAACTTTCCCATTTAACATTCCATATTCTCTCTACATCGTTATGTTGACAGAATTGATATAATTTGTTTGCCTTAAGATGTGAACCAGGCTTACTAATAGCGTCCGATATAATCTATATATTAAAATGATTTTTCCAGTCCGTCCGTCCGTTCTACTTTACCTATTTTGATCATTCTTTTTTCTAAAATATCCGGATTAAAACGTAGATAAGTCATAAAGTCTCAACTGAAGAAGAAGTGTTTGATGTATTCCTTATGGGGAATATTTATCATATTACTCCCAATCTTTGTCCAGTCCGTCCAGTCGTTCTACTGGACCGATTTTGATCATTTAAAAACAATGTCCGGCTAAACACGTAGATCAGCTATCGATAAACTGTATTTGTCTCCGTCGAGCCTGAACTGAAGGAGAGGTGTTTGAATGTTTTCATTATCTATATATTTTTTTAAAAAAATGCTAAAACAGGCTTGTCCACAGTCCAGTCCATCCTGCCGTTCTACTTGACCGATTTTGATCATTCTTTTTTCTTTAAATATCCGGTTTAACACGTAGATGAGCCATCAATAAACCGCATTCCTCTCCGTCAAGTCTCAACTGAAGGAAAAGTGTTTGAGTGTTCACCCCTATGTATTCCTTATTAGGAATATTTATCATATTTCTCACAAACTTTGTCCAGTCCATCAGGCCGTTCAACTTGACTGATATTAATCATTCTTTTTTTTTTTTAACATTTTGGCTTTACACGTAGATGAGCTCTCAATAAACAGCATTCCTCTCAGTCAAATCTCAACTGAAGGAAAAGAGTTTGAGTGTTCTCCTCTATGTATTTCCTATAGGGAATATTTATCATATTTCTTACAAACGGCTTGCCCGATTGGAATGATTTTTCTAACATGATCAGATATTGAACCCGTCCCCGACGCTATCATTCAAAATGGCCGTCCAAAAACATTATCCGCACTGTTTGAGCTAGAGATGCGAAATTTGGCATAAAGTTGTATTATCAAAGTAGTTTATAAATATTACAACATTTTGAAAAAGTCGCAAGCTTGGATTCAAAATAGCCGCCCAAAATCCATTTTCCACACCGTTCTAGATGAAAATTGGTATGGTGATATACCATCACGAGTAGTTCACGATAATATAAGAAGGTGTTAATTAGGTCGCTATCTTAATCCAAAATGGCCGCCTCACAACACATTTTCCCAACCATTGAAACTAGAGAAACGAAATTTGTTATGAAGGTGTGCCATCACGAGTAGTATACAATAAACGACGCAAAATTCTCCTATCGGACGCAGTCTCTGGGGTGTATGGAGGCAGATCTGCACCATGGAGGCGCAGTCCGCTGAATAGTTTGGTTATGATAAAGGGAGCGCATCCCAGAAATTTCCCAAGTTAAGGGAGCAGTCCACCACACGGAAGCGTGTATTGCTTACAGTCTCGATAATTGTTGCCAACATATTTTATTGACCCCGCACCAATGGTTTTAAAAAGTATAAATGTACTCATCCATATATTTTTTTTTAAAAATGCTTAAAAAAAAGGTTTGTTCAGTAAATTCTGACGTTCTACTGGACCGATTTGGATCATTCCTTTCTAAAACATCCGGCTTAACACATAGATGAGCCATCAATAAGCTGCATTCCTCTCCGTCAAGTCTTAACTGAACTAGAAGTGTTTGAATGTACATCCCTATGCATTCCTTATGGGGTATATTTATAATATTTCTCCAAAACTTTGTCCAGTCCATCCGGCCGTTCTACTGGACCAATTTTGATTATTCTTACTAGACTTCCGGATTAACACTTAGATAAGCTTTCAGTAAACCGCAGTCATCTCAGCCAAGTCTCAATTGAAGGGGAAGTGTTTGAGTGTTCTGCTCTAAACGGCTTGGCCAAATGGAATGATTTTTCGCACATGATCAGATATTGGACCCATCTCGGATGCTATCTTATCATTTGATATCTTGGATTCAAAATGGCCTCGCAAAAACCATTCTCCACACTGTTTGAGCTAGAGATAAGAAATATGGTATCAAGTTGTATTATCAAAGCAGTTTATAAATATTGGGTTGGAGTTACTGGTCTCACACAAGGCGCCTAACCAAGTGGCGGATAGGGGAATGCCGAGCAGATATGGTGGGTACCGGAAATTTTCCGGGGCGGACCAAAACCAGTACTGCTGCCTTGCAATTAGTAGAGGGATCTATAAAGGCTAGGGGAAGATAACCATTAACAAAAATATCATGGTGAGGGGAAGCAGCATCATTATTACCACTCTGAGGCTGAAGATGAATGACATCGGCAAGGCTCAGAGATGGACAGAGGACGACATCTTGAATGTCTACCTTTACTGCGAGGTGTAGAGCTGACAACTCTACACCGTTAAAACATGTCAAGAAATAGCAATAGATGGTTAATGGATTTTCCTGGGGTAAAATATTCCGGAGGTAAACTAGATCCTCATTCGGATCTATATTCGGGGACTGCTTCAGGGGGTTCCAAGAACAGGATTAAGAAAGACATTATAATAGGAACGTGGAACGTACGAACATTATACCAAACGGGCTCTCTTCAGGTGACGGTTGGCGAGACCGAGAAGTACGAGCTAGAGATATTAGTGAAACAAGAAGTTCGGTGGGAGGGTCAAGATAGCATCCCACACGGCGAGTACACTTTCTACTACGGGGGAACACAGTCTAATGATTTCGGAACAGGATTCCTCATTAAGAACAGTATCCTTCAGCGGTTCAGAATATAGAGTTGGTAAACGAAATATTATCGTACGTTACGATACGTACTCGATGGGGCAACACGGTTTTACTAAACGTCAATGCTCCGACCGAACTGACTACTGATAACGACAAAGATATATTCTACTATGAGCTAGAAAGGTTGTTCGACCCAATGCCGAATAATAATTCGAAAATTGTGTTGGGTGATTTCAATAGAAAGGTAGTGAGGGAAAAAGAATAAAGACTTACTATTGGCAAATACAGCCTTCACGAAAAGACCAACAACAATGGAGAAAGACTGAAAACTTTCGCGATTTCGAAAAACCTACTGGTAAAGAGCACGTACTTTAAATACACAGACAGACGCAAATACACATGGGTATCTCCGGACGGCAAAACTCCCAACCAGATTGATCACGTATTAGTAGATAAACGAAGACACACCAACACAATGGATGTTAGGTCGTACAGAGGAGCGAAG
>JAGDQP010035337.1:0-19640 GCA_022664845.1 Lepisma saccharinum
TACCTCCCACGCCCAGTCAAAAGAAAAGCTACAAGAATTATTTTATCTAGAAGAAATACAAAGAAAGTAGCTGACAAAAAAAGGTCTAATAAGTATTTGTTATAAAATCATTAAATAAGAGTACCAAATTAAATACTCTCGTGTCTACTTTAAAAAAGAACACTATCTACCACACGTGAATGAATGTATTCTTCGTAGAAATTAAATGATATATTAAGAAGCACAGTCGCCGTGGTCCAGTTTCCACGATCGTTGTCATCAGGTAAGCAACGAAGAAGCGACACGGGTCCCTGTCCTATTCATGCCGACCCCTCCTGATTTGAGAGTTTTTACAGATTTTCGTCGGTCCCACCAGCGAATGTCAAGATGGTATTTTCAATAAAGATCCTCCCTGCTACCTTTTCAATCCCTGTCCCCGAAAAAGTTCTCGCTGAGGAATGTCATCTCTCCAATTTGTGAACGCCTTAGGCTGTAGTTGGAACTTTAGCCCAAAACTTTAATATTTTTTTTTCAGAATGCCCATAAACCAGTTTTTGGCAGTTTTGCGATTAAAAAAAGAAAAACCTAGGCATATAGAATCATCGTTTCCGAAGAAATCTCACCATTTGTAGAAGTGAACGGAAATTGATTATTCGCGCTTTTGTATAGAAATCCTACAAATCAGCCGCATGTTTCTCTCGTTTCCTGAAAATCGTGTTTTTGAAACTTACGGTGTTACTAAAAGAAAAAGTTACTTTAACGTACACTACAGGACAAAAAAGGACTACCTTTTAGATTATACAAAGTTTTAACAAAAACTCTCTGATGAAGAACAAAACTACGAGCTAAAGGTACTTTCTGAAAGCAAAGAAGTATCGCTTTGAATGATCCAATATTCTTCACAACATTCAACAGATTCTTGCGATGAATACCCAATGTTATTGTTTTTAACTACATATCCCAAAATGCACAAACGAAAATGCAATTGTTAACGAAGTTGTATCTGCATATAATGCATAGCAACAGCATCTATCTCAGACTGTAAGCTGCGATTTTCTTAGTTTCTTTATTGGATATACTGTTGAAAGAAATCAACTACATACCGTTTTAAGATCATTTGTGATTTCCTTATTCTTGCCAGAGTCCCAATGTAAAGTTCTTGACCCTGTAGTATGCTCCCAGGCATAAAAACAAACTTGTTTTGGATTCAAAGATTTACTGAAAAAAAGAAAACAAAAACATGGATAGAAGAAAATGAAATCAAAGACAATATTCAATAAATAATAATTTAAATAAAACATATAACTCCACGTGACACCAGATTCTAAATCTGAAGATGTAAAGAACTTTTTGCAAACACAAACTACAGATAATGATGATAAACAGAAAAACAGGAAAGATTTCGACTTCAAATCCTGTAAAGGTAACTTTTCTGAAGTATCCAGCCTGGATGTCTTTACTTTTATCAGACCAATTCCTCCATGACGACTTAGAACAATCTAACATTATTTTTACCAGAATATTATCATAGGTATAGTCTAATAAATATAGGAAAAGAACAGGCACATAGGCATCCCTTTATGCATTTATGTCTTCACAGGGTATCAAAGCTTTACAAGCTGCCAACTTTACGATGTCTGCGGCCCTGGCTTTGATTCAAGATACCACTCCGTCATTTTTCCTGTTGCGACTGAGAGAAACCGAGGACCTGCCAATATGATGCAAGCACGCAACCGCTAAGCCACCCTGCTCCATGTAGATAAAAATAAACCGTCGACACAACAAAGACTGTGTTGCATTTTTAAATGTACTGGCTGTACTTTCATCACAACCCCTCTTGCATTTCAGTTTTCAGTACTTAATATACACCAACATGCAATAATTCATTGGGTTGTGACTTGACTCCCCTCCGACAAAAACCCCATAAGAGGTAGTGACTTTGTGGGGAATGTAGAACTGGTATTCATAGTCAATATGTCAACTGATGTGATCTGACTGACTTTGAGAAATGCATGACGATTTATGCTCGGAGAATAGAACGCTCGATCTCGAAGATGATGAGCGACTCTGGACTTCTCTCAATCAACGGTATAGTGAGTGTCTCATGAGTGCATCACACTAGAAATAACGACTCATCACGGTCAGGGCAGTGCGTGCCTAAGAATTCATGTGGACGCGTTTATTCCGTACTGTTGTAACTAAAACGAACATAGCAAACACCCACCCGGAGAATACAGCGTTACTTAGATGCTATCAGAGCAGACGATCCACGAGAATCAATCTGCTAACACCACGGCACACAACTCTAAGCCTATTCTGGACACGTGAACATAGAAACTGGTCCTTGGAGGACTGGCGTGGGGTAAAGTGATCCAATCAGTCCAGTTACCATCTTGGGCTGATGGGAGGGTTCGGTTGTGGCACACACCCCATCAATCTATGGATCTAAACGTTCAGGTAGGTTGTGACTCGGTTTGCTCAGCCGGCATGGAATTAGACCTTCGGTATATCTACAAACGTATTTAAAAGATCCTCGCTACGTGTCCCCTCGGCGTCCATCCACAGCCATTCATAATCTTTTTGTACCAACAAGATATCCAACAAGAAAATGCGTCGTGATATCGGTCCATGTTTGCCTGAACATCGTTGGAAGAACATTCCGATGATTTCAGCACTGTTGTGCACTGTGAATCACCCACCTACGAATGTTACGAAATTATGATGCTGTGTAGTCTGCGTGGCTGAATATAACTATTATGAAAGACTTCGATGCACTTGTGAACTCCATACCTTGAGTAGGTGCTCTTCTGTAGGCTCGAGATGGCAAGATGGGAATCACATCAACTATGGTAACTAAATATTTCTAAATCGTGGGAAAATGCAAAACTGTTAAAAAAGCTGAAAAGTGAAGATGGTGCGTGCAGGAGTTCCCTAAGGTTATCGATGGCCATGTTCATTTTTTAAGATGGTGCGTGCAGAATATGGCAATATTTATGTATATAACCAAATATCTCAAAATATATTTTAACGATCAACTTCCGTGGTACGATACAGACTGCACAGACTATCCAAAGCCGTTCACTACAATGTCAAAGTAAATGAAGTGTTGCAAACTCACCATAGTTACGTATTTTTTAAATGGAATTACGTCAGAGCATTATATATTTACAATAAACACATGCAGTCAAATACATCGGATCCTTCAAATTAATCACTACTGGAAACTTTAGGAGATACAAGAGGCAACAGATGGCTCAATCCGTCTCAGAACGCAAAATATTCGAGAAACATTATGGTTTTAGAAAACCACTGTCTAGTTAAACGAAGGTTCCCATAATAATTATTTCTCTGTAATGATATAAACCAGGAAGTTTCATATATTAAAATACTCAAATTCTGCACAAAATATGTCAATGGATTAGGAGAAATAATGGCATGGTGTAGAGGCGAGGAGGTTGTAAAAGCTCCTAAAATCGTTACTCCTCCATCAAACATGGTCGTGCGGTTAGCACACTTGCTTCTAAGCAGGACACTTGGGTTCGATTCCCATACTGGCGTATTATTATTATTATTTTGTTCCAAGCTTGGCTAAGGAGATTAACTTCTATCACAATTATGTTATTTAACGTGTAGAATTATAAACGAAGAAGTAGATATGTAAAATAATTTTAACCTGACTTCTCCACCTCAAAAGTTGTCGAAAACACTATTTAGAAACATAATTAAACTTATTATTTGTGCTTACATGTTAGACTTCCAATTCTTTCGCGATGAAAATCAAGTTAGAAGAATTGGACGTCTAGAACGAACCAAAATTGAATTTACAGTCTCCTTAGGCATCATGAATATTCATAAATTCACATTTGTGGCCAAAAGGGTAGGGTAAAAAGCATTTCAGGACGACACGCAGGCATTACAGGTTTCAATGAAATTCCTTTTTGACAACGAGCATGAAGTTTTACCTCCGCTTTTAATATATTTTTGCTTTTACACATTTTATCAACAATATCACGTTTTCGCGGTAAGTATTAAGGTAAAATTATTTTACAAATTTTCAACCTTCTGTACATGCCCGTACAATTTAAATAAGATCTCATTTCTTTAAATATAAATTAATATTAATAAATAACTTGTTGGAGGATAAGCATAATTAAAAAAAGAATTAATTTATAAATAAAATTATTTAACCATATTTAAAACGAAATTAAGAATATAACACGCCAGCATGAGAGAAAAAAACAAGTCTCCTGTGCGAAAATCAAGAATGCTAATCGTACGACCACGGTGTCTGATGGGAAAGGGAACGATTTCAGGCGCTTTTACGAGCTTCTCGCTTCCACACAATGCTCTTTGATCACCTATTGCCCCTATTCCAATGTCATATTCTGTGCAGAATTAGAGTATTTTGATACATTGAACGCATGGACGTCGGCAGAAAATTTTCCAGGGGGAGGGTTGTCAAGTGGTAGTTGCCTATGTTTCTCCATACTATTGTATATATTTCGAAAAGTGAGAAAGATAAAATATATGTATATTGTATATAAAGTCCAACGTGAAAGAAGTTTACGTAAAACGAGACTCCTTGCTGTTTTCAGAAAATGTGGAAACATTATTTCTTCATTGCAAATAACAATTGCTAGTAAAGAGGGAGAAAATAGGGAATTTCATGACTACTGAATGCTTTTAATAATATTAAACTACATTGTTCACCGGAATCGCTCGATACGGTTTGGAAATGTTGAAGGTGTAAGATCAATCCTTCCCAAAGAAATCTATATTTGTCTACTTGTAAAATTTAAGTATGCAGTTTAGAAAGCAACTCCAAAGTTTCTAATTTATACTGTTCCAAAATATGAATAATAATAATAATAATAATAAAAAAGCCCACAATGAATTTAAGTATTGGTTGTCAATTTATTCAACTAAAAGCTTCAGAAATAATGCAATAACTATACTGTGTTATGGAAGTTCTGAACAAATGAATGTGTACAGGCAATAAAAAATGCCTTCTTACCAATATACTCTCTTGTTGATATATATCCCCTGTCCCCTTAGTGATAAAGTCCGAGGAATGGAGAGGACGGAGGACTTACAGAGCAAAAGCAACATCTATCAGTTGAAAATACCTTTCTGTTCAAAAGAACAGTCAACTGTGTTAACGAAGAGGTTACTCTCAAACCTTTAAATAAGGATTAGTCATTATTAGTGATAAGAAGACAAAATTTTTGCAAGCGATGATTTCAATGCTTCTTCCACCTTCTTGGCTTAATCAGAAATTAAAGGTGGAAGTCGGAAAACAGGGTTCTATCTTGCTTTTGTTTATTATTACGTAGCATTCGTTCGCGATTGTCCCAATGGTCACACAAATGAATGGCAAAGATTCTCTATCATATAAAAAGCACTTTTGCACCAATTAAAAAAAAAAAAATCGTAAGCACGAACATCTACAGATTTTTCTGTTTACAGAGGAATTTGAAAAAGAATCTGCAGTGTCTCCAAGCTACAACGTATAAAAGGATAATGTTTACGACCGCTACGTGGGGTCGCATTGTGAAATATAGGACGAAATACTCCTTACCTGGAAATTACCGTACGTAAGGCTAAATATGAAAATCTTAACACTACCTAATTCCATATGTAAATGCTGCTAATGAAAGGTTAAATTTGACAATTACAAAAAATATATTTTACCGAAAAATTGTATGGTGTTAGTAAACACAAAATAATATAAAGATTGCAACACTATTTGTGCTCAATATAGATATTTTTCTTTTTAATATATTTCACTTTTGCTGTTTTATTTCAATTGTGCACTTCCTGCCTAGCCGGTACGCGGAAGGGGAGGGGGAATGAAGAAGTCAATTGCACCTTTCAAAACAACACAATACACTTATTTGGTTCCACAGGAGAAAACGTCACTGTTCGGGTTGTTTCTTTTAACTGTGCACTTCGCTCTTTTCGCTGAGCGGAAACACTGCTTACCTGTATCTTCTCTTTATTTCACATAAAATCACAAAAGAAATAAAACTTGATGTCACTGTTCGGTTCAACGTTCTTTTTTTGACGTAGTGAGACTTGTAAGTTCATTTAGTTGGCGATTCTATGACAATTGGGTCAACAGGTCTGGTATTTGAGTTACAGGACTTCATGAAAAATATGGAACTATTGGAGATTTAACGAAACTATGAAAAGTGATTACAGGATCTGTTTACTGTTTCACAAGAACAACTAATGCAGTTTTTTTCCCATAATGATGGGAGACCCGAGTACCGAACTGCAATTATGCTCTCCTTTATAGGAGCAAATCTGATACGAGGATCATTGTATATCCTCCATGTTGCGGCTGCTTGCAGCGGGAAGAATTTATTTCCAGTTTACATAATACTAACTTCATTTCCAGGAGGTACCCGTTCGACCCTCATGATTGAATGTATAGTATTATTACGGAAATCCTTGATTTACTTCATTCATTTAACTACTACGAAATAATTTCATATTATTGCAATACTGCTTAGCTGGCTTATCAGCTTATGTCTTTCTGAAACAACAATATTCCTGTTAAGTGGTACTTACAACCAAATTAATCAATTTCCTCATTAATATATATATCTTGTGTTCTTGGGTCACAGAATGAACGACCTGTTTCCTCTTGAAACTCCGAAAGTTCCAAATACTGATTAGTGTCAAGGATATGGTGTATTTAATTTCATGTACTTATTCTAAATATGTAATAATCTGCCGTAGTGAAATAAAGAAATCTTTATGGTGAGTTGACAACACTGCATCACTTGTAACATTAAAGTAAACGGTTTTGGATAGCCTGTACAGCCCATATAATTTCACGAAAGTTTCATTTTGCTTGCTCAAGTGACTTTAACAATATATGTTACCATAGTTTGCTTATTCACCATCCTAAAATACTTTGGGAAGTTATGCCTTGAAGGCGTCCACCACATCCAATTTTCAGCTGTTTTAAACCCGTTTTACGGTCTGCAAGCATTCCCTTTAAGTTCAAATGACATGGGGAAAGTTTGGTGGTGGTGGGGGGGAAACACTTGAATAATTATCGTAATATTCACGAAAATATCACAAAAATTTTAGGAAAATGAGATCAACTTAAGGAGGATCCTAGAGTTAAATTCAGTAGAGAAAACAAATTTATTTTACTATTATTACTAGTATTTACGACTTTATTTTTATTAACGAAACTTTACTGTAGATTGCAGAAGCTAATTATCTCGTTCAGTTCTATTTCACAAAGACTGCAATCTTCACAATCACAGTTTCTTTTCAGATTTACACAATTCCTATACATTTTTTCAAACTAACTCATATGTATATGTAGACATGAAATACAATATTTGCTAGATTAATTGCTCTGCGTAATAAGAAAAGAAAGAATGCGGCTGTTTATTCTAATTGAGCGTTTCTGGTCTTTACAGTATCTATTACTAAAGGCATCTTTGTCCTTTCTCTACACTGTTCGTTGAAGATGATAAGGGCTCTACTCTAACACCTACCCATTCATCTCATATGACCGAGGAAATTCTTAGAAAACCTCCCGAATTAATGGCTGACGTAAGCGAGACAACAGGTTGCGCCACCTAGCGTCTGCGGCGGATCCGAAGTCAGAACTTAACCATAGATCCCACCAACTGAGTAAAGATGCAGTTCTTTTCTTTAAAGCATTATTTCGGCACGCGCCTGATCGTATAGAAGGGAAAACTTCCGGCCAAAGACTACATCCCGGAGTCTTTTCATTGCGATGGGAGGACGCTAATGCAAGTACCTTCCCTTTTTCGCTGTTTTATTACATTGGGCAAAAGTCACTTCCTTTGCAATGAAATGATTTATAGTTTCCTGTATTAAACTTTCTTCTTTACGTATCTACGTCAATAAGAAATTCTACATTCAACAATATTTACATTCTCAATACTCACAAACCAAAATCACCCTGTAGTTCGTTTTTTCGAAATTTTTTCAAATGACTCCTTACTGTATTGCCCTGTAATACATGGAGCAGACCGGTCATCATACTCAACTTGCCTTTGCTTTTCTTGTCTACTCGGTCTACGTCAATATTGAAAATCCTGGAAAATCCAAGTATATTATCAGGAAACAATTTAAAGAAAGCTAAGAAAAGCTTTTTTTGTTATTCGTAGATCACAGCAAGTGAATACGAGAAAAGTATAGAATACGTCAATTCATTTCCTTTCGAAATGAAAAGACAATCTATATTATAGGGACACCAATATAAAAGGGTGTTTTACATCTTCGAATCTGTTGAGTATACAGAATGATTGGAACTATTGGCTCAAGTACTCGATATATTTTGTTTCCCCTCTAATACCAATATTAAATTATACTACCCTACAAATTTTTACGTGAATATTCAGCCTCCGTCATTCAGTGGTTACAGTCGCTGACTTGAGATAAGCATAGGGACGAAACGAGTTCAACTTATGTTCAGGGCAGCCATCCCGAATTTGACTTTTCTGAAGGTTTCATCATTCCAGCCAGACGAATGCCGGAATGGTACCTTTCAATAGGGGGTCTAGCCAACATCTTACACATTCCTTCTCCCACGGTTGCAGCAAAATGTAAGACAGTGTGTAATCTTAAGAAACTGTAAAGGCCAGAAATATACATTTTTTTACATAAGAAACAAAGAAAAAGAGATGAGGAAAAAGAAAAGAAAAAGAAAAGGACATTAAAAGAAAGCATGAGGAATGTAAAAATGAATTTTACATTGTCAAATGTAAAAATATACATGAAAACTCTCAGAGAATACTTCATATACAAAACAAATATTGACAAGTATAATTGACTTCCAAAGCTCATGACATGCTCCATTACTTCTGCATTTTCTAATTATTCAATTTATTGTTTCTGAACTATCTGGTATCAATAGCCAAAGTCTGTGAAAGGTCTAAGAGATTAGGCATATAGACGAAAACAATTTTGGCGGGTAAAGACTCGGAACGGCCAGGATCCACACCTGGTGACACTAGGCAATAACTCTCAGTCCGGACGGAATATAATAGCAAAATCTGGAACCTATTCTGCCTACCCGGTGTCAATTTGTAGGCAGAGACCTTTACCATTATACTACTGCAATTGTTCTTCATCGTAGATAGGTTGCTATACTCAAGGTTAAAAAAGGGTATTTTTTTTATATATATATATATATATATATAAAACCCTACCCTAGCCACAGGCAGGTTTTATCGGGCTTTTTCGAGTTTTTTATTTCGAGTTTCTGAAATAAAATGTCAATGTATGTAAATGTAAAGCTATGTACAGACCTCAGTAGCTTAGTCAATAACGATTAAACACTTCTTCTGTGGGGGTGACCACACTTGATGGTCTGAGCACTAGATTGAACCTACTATGTGGTTCGTAGCCCAAGATAATTGTAGGTCTCACTATTCACAGGTGAGACTGGGGAAAACGAGGGACAGTCCTACTAGGGATGGTCCCACTGATCCACCTGTGCAAGATTTCAATTGCCGTCCAACCTTCCCCGGCACACTAACCACCAGACAACAACAGACGGCGTAACCATAGTGCTGTTTACTTTTTTTATCATTTATTCTCCCTTGATTTCCTGATTAAGGTATGTGCTGTGGATAACAAATACTGTATCAATAACATATGTTTGAAAATTTATATTATTATTGATATTTGTAAAGTCTATTAATTAATTTTGAACGAAACTGATATTACAAACACATTTATAATATTATGATATACTTTAATAATAATATCGTTTGTAAGTAATTTGTTAATAAAGACTGATAGTAAAGAGCATCAAAATCTATATAATTGGGCGTGCTAATTATTCCACTCGGTTACGAAATCAACAAATGGAAAGATTGAAATAGTGACTAAAGTCGAATACTTTCATGTATTTCAATATCGCTTTTGGATAGCAATATTATCCTAGTGTTATAATGACAGCCGTGATCTTCATTCTAGCAAACTAAAATACAGTAATTTTCATTATTATGAACTTCTATGATGTGTCCTCATTTCAGGAATCATTTAAAACAAGTTAATGAAAACACACACACACTGGGTTTTAAAGTGGGTATTTTCACGTGCGTCCAACCAGAAAGAACCCAGTGAGTTTTTTCGGTCTGGGCAAACCTTAGCTATACTTGGTGCATATAGAACAGGTATCCAGTTTCAAGTACTGAAAAGTATTGTAATTAAGGATATGTAATAGAAAACAAATAAACGTGACAATAGCTGTGGCGGAAACCAGGTTCCCACTCACTTGACCAGAAAGAATTTCCTCACTTTTGCAGCATTATCAAGGCAATATTTATTATTTCCAGAACAAAATATGTGAAGAATTTCACATTTCATAGAACATTTTCGGGGTCGAATTTCAGCATGATCATCATTTTTTGTAATATAGGGGAGGGCAAAGATAGGTAGTTCTTAATACTGAAGAAATCAATTCTACAAAAAAGTATAGTGTGTAGCTATAAATATAATTTATAAATGAGAATGAATCAACAGTATCAATGCGAACTAGCAGTCCAAACAAACAAAATCATTTACAGTGTTATATTACAGATACTGTACAACATTTGACACTTTAAAAAAATAAACAACTACGAATCGACGTACGTACAGTCACGGAAGTACGTACTACGGGAGTCTAGTAAGTACTTAATCTATGGTCTAGCATTTGGTTTCTATTTAACTTATGGACTAGACATACACCATTTAGGCTATGCCTGCCATATACTATTCCTCAGACATGTCACGGCTTAATCATAACTGCCTGTCTAGCCCATAAATATAATTTAAATATAAAACTAAATGCTAGTTTATATTTAACACCCGCAATACTTACTTCCGTGACTGTACCCTTCGTTCCGCTGGAGAGAGCAATTTAAAATGTTGGTGCTAGCTAGCTGGCAGGCAGGCAGGTCGCACATGGCCCGGTCTTCATTTTCGGTGCGTAACCTTTGAGCGCTGATGTGAGTGACAAAAGTACTTGCACGAAACAGGCTTGTCATACAGAAAATACTGAATGCTACAGAATTTGCAAATTCCGTCGTCAATACATAGAATATTTTAACCCATGGTTTATATGTCAGAATGCTGTACAAGATTGCAACACTGTTCAGGAATCTAAAACTGTACAACCCTGGGGGCAGAAACGCTCTCAATCGGAGTCTTCATGAAATTCGAGTTTATAAGTCAAAATCTTTTAAACTGGGCTCCATTAAAATGAATAAACTAAACACATAAATGTCTGTCAAACAAATATGCAACTGTACTTCACATGTACCTTCAAAGGTTTTCACTAACTCGCTTAGCATTAACAACATACCTGGACTCAACAACTCCTTTCTCCCAGAACGTAACTGCTGTATTTGTGTGGTTCACTAACAACGCAGGGGCACATCCTGGTTCGTATGCCGTGAACGTAACATAAACTCCACCTTCAGTTATTTGACAATCCACGTTAATAGCACCATACTACATAAAAAAATAACGAAAATATATTAAGCCTTTTCAACGACAAAACTTTTATCATTTACTAAGAAAAAAAAAATAAATTAACTAATATTTAGTAAGATAAGATAGAATGAATTGTATGGGCGGTAACAGCACTATGGCTTACGCCCTTCCCGAACTAATATTTATTATCTTTTATTAAAAAAAATCGGTGATCCAGATGATGATGACCCCTCTCCCTCGCTCAGATATGCAGTTACAAGTATTTGGGAGTTAGACAGGGTGGTCTCTCTATACTGAATGTACAACTTGCAGTAATGTAAGAATACAGTAATGATTTGAATGAAATTTGACTGTGATTTTGATTAATGTGGAAATTCTTTACGTTTGGTACTTTCTTCTAACATGCGGCGCGCGCACCTGTGGAAGGTTATTACTAGCGCTCGGATAGTTATGGATATTGCATATGCAAATACATATATGAATCATTTACAGAAACACCTTGCATATTTCAGTGCTAAAGGACTAACACGACAAACAAACATCGAAATAATAGGTGATGTGAGAAATGCGCTAAGCATACTTGTAGATCCTGTGTACCTATAGACAGAGACGCAGCCACGGGAAGGGGCCATGGGTTCCGGACCCCTCTGAGATTCCGATTTATATGTAAAATTAGTATAAATTTAGGCGTAATTATGTATATTTTGTAGACATACCAAGCTTGGAACCCCGATAGAAACTAGTGGAACCCCTCCGATACGAAATTCTACCTAGAGAAGTTAAATATAGTGTTGAACATAATCAGTGGTTACGCAACTATGGTGAAAGTATGTGAAATTCTATACAGACATGGACAGTCTGCAGATGATCTTGAGCTTGATGTGTGAGATATGGTTGCCCTTAAATATTGTCCAGTTGTATTTAGCGAAGAAGAACAAGTTGTTTTGGAGTACAAAAACACTCTTGCCGAAAACAGATATTTCAAGTTCGATAATTTAGGACAGAATGTCATAATCAAATGCAATTGATCTGTAAGTAGTGTCATTTTTCTTTCATTCCAAAACAGATGTATTCGAAAAAAGTGTTGTTCTAAGCAAGTGTATTTAGGTATGTGAACAAGTGTATTTAAAAGTGGAAGTATTAAAAACAACATTTTGTTATCATGTTAAACCATACGAGCTAAATGAAGAATGAAGGTCTGTAAACATGAAGGCGTTTGCAGTAACTGGAATAAAGCAGTTACAAGAAGGTATAGTTCAAGTCAAAACAAAACGACTCTGACGCCATATGTTTCCTATAGGATTTAAGGTTGGGATCGCGACTATAAAGCGTTTTTGAAAGTGCATATTGCTTTGCATATTTTAGGGATTTTAGGTGGACAACTATCCATGCCCTAGTTATTACCAAGTGTTTAGTTGATGGTTTGTGAAGCACCTCCTTGGAAATTGAATCATCTCCCATGCATTGTGGTTTACCTGTTATCACCCGGCTTTCTCCTGTGGTAGAACGTGTACACAACAGACTGTAATAAGGACCAACATAAAACAAATCACAGCACATACCCCGGGCAAAATCTTCGCCGACATGCAGAAGCCTGTGCACATATGTTTGGACACTCGTGGGGTCCATACTAATCACCTGCAGAAATCAGCACGGTATTGTATTACTTTCAGTGCACGTAATTTTTCGGACACCCTGTATTATCAATGGAAATATTAAGTTTGGAAAAGAAATGAAAGTAAGAATGGTAATGATCAGGGATATTCATTGGGGTGTAAAAAAAGAAAGGAAAAAAAATTGAAAATTTTGTTACAAAAATTGCAAAAACGTGCTTTTAACTTATTTATGTACATCCTTGTTTAAAAAAAGTTTGTAAGCATTTATTTGACGGTTTTTAAAAATAATTGGTTTCCCGTAGAATACTGACATTCATATAATAACCCTACATAAAAACGAATATGTCCAGAAATTCTGTCACAAAAATATGATTAAATGATGAAACTCCAAAGAAAAGACAGAAATATAAAAGAATTCTTCAGTCCAAAAGCTAGAGACTTAGCAACATAGGGAAATTCAGGAAAAACAAAGGATACTCTTTTGCTCACTGAAACACTTCATATCGTAAATACTATCTGCAACTGAGATTACAGACGTATGTTTAATCATGTGAAATATTATACAAACCAAAGCTACAGACATAAAGCACATAGTATAAATATGTGGCGGGAACTATTATATTGCCACGAAAAGATGCGGAAGACGATGCAAAATCACTTTTAACTTTCGAAGAGAAGAGAAACCATCATTCGCACGAGTTCGTCGTCTATTTCTCCATATCTGATAAAGAACAAAACACTCGAAAAATCAGAGTCTGTTTCTATGATTTTACGTGACTTCTACAGGAATTATAACGTATAAGTATTCCATGCTTAGTTTTGAGAGAGAGAGAGAGAGACAGAGAGAGTGATTATTATTATTATCTAGAAAGAACGTTCTGTACTAATACTTACTTTGTTCCTCAATTTCAAGAGCAATGAGTCATCTGAATGGTAGCAAAATGCAGTTGTTGTCTCCTTGGTCCCATGGACTCGTAACAGTAACTCCTTCTTGTTGGAAACAGGCCAGAATGGTGAACACTCGCCAGCTTTCACTGTCAACCAGGAATCAGAAGATCTATCTACTTCTCGACATTCTATATCATATGGAGCCTGATTTATTATTACGTAGTATGGCGTAAACGTTACTAACTTAGTTAGCGTTGTGGAAGCTAAGTGGATTTGTACGCCAATCTTTAAAACAAACAAGAGTCTTGTTATAATAAATGCTTATCGAAAAGAATACGCATACATGAAAGAATAAGATTGTATCTCATTCCATTACAAATGAAGAGTTTATATATGGCATTTTGTTACGTTCTCTTTGTGAACTTATTGTGAACTTTATATTTTACTAGTAATATTTATATAGCGAACATGAGACTAAAATCTTTACTACTACGATCCCAGGGTCCTTCTCGAGTTCTATCTGATCTCGTTGATCTTTACTTTGAAGCATGACATTGAGGTGCCTTATCTTTAAAAACCCGGCTTACGCATATTTGCTGAGGTAACTCCCAATTTCAGTATTTGAGATCTAGAGTAGAGAACTACACTAGCAAATACTTGATATAAAATCAATGTACACAAAAAACAGGTAATATCGACAAGCAAAGTTTATTATATATTTAGATATCTCTAATAGTTCTATCTATCTTGTCCAAACCCTACTTGGACTTTTTACATACACTATTCGTACAACTATTCGTAACTTGAGATAGCATTTTGATTTCTTACATAATTTCTTCACATAGCATCTTGCGTATTTCAAACTAATAAACCTTTAATTATTTGGCAATAAATTCTATATAACACAAATCATAACGCTATTCGCTTCATACCTAACTCAACATTTCACAGCTATCTTTTACATCTTCTAGTTGATCAAATATCCGCCACCTTTCTCAAGTTCCATAATTTACAATTTAAACAATAAGTTATTGATTCTCATACTCGTCTATACATCTGACGTCATACTTTGCAAACGATTCACACACATTTAATATAACATATTATATTTGATTTAATTCCATTTTATATGTTTCAACAATAGCCTTGCCGTTTTAATTTTCAAGAGATTTAAAGATTCCATTTTTAATCTGACATAAAATGGCTTTCTACCGCACATCAACAACAAAGTACATATTAACACTGTAGCTTGCTTAAGCTACTATATATCAATTTTCATATAAATGTCAATCTCTTTTAAGATAAATTAAATGCATTAGCTAATTACAAACTATATGTCTTTTGAAAGCTAAGATCTGTTACTTTTCAGAACTTTATTCGGTTTTTAGGTTTAGCAACAATTTCAATGTTAAGTAGCAAATTTAATTTACATAACTGATTTTAACGCAAACCGTGTATTTTGGCTAGTTCATCTTCCTGATTTTACAGAGGATTTAATTATTAATCATTAGCCGAAAAAAAATGACATGGCATAATTTTCAGAATCTGCTTTTAAGATTCCTAGTGCAAGTACTGAAGAAAAGTGAAGTAACTCAATTTTCAACCAATTTTACAATACGCCTGTTTATCTATGTCAGTCCGGAACGTATCAATTACAAAAAGTTTGTTCTACATAACAGTTGCATTTTTTTTTTAATCTGGAATTTATGCAAGTAAAGAACTTTAAAATGACTTGCAAATTATTATATACTTATTACGAATTGATACATGCTGCATTGACTTGCTGGCAAAAAGGTGGGAATCCCCAGCTTCTCGACTGGTCCGCTACCTGTGCTCGCGCGACGTTCAAGGTCATGCTTTAACAGCAGCACATATATTCATTAATGTGCTTCCTAAGCCTAAATATGCAAACTTCTGCAAAACTTTTCTCTTGTGCCCGTTTAATAGTACTTTAAAGTATATTTCGATTTCAAAATCATCGTGGAAAATGGTGGTGAAAGCTTTTAAAACTCAAGATAACTTTTTAATAATAATAATAAAAAAAATGTCTTACAAACAAACTGATCTTATTATAAAATACATGTGCTCTTTTTCTTTGTATTAGGGGTAAGTTACGAGTCCGCTTAATTAAATCATAGTGAATTGCGAAAAGTAATTTTTAGAAAAGTTTTTAAAATATGTGGAAAATGCAACATGGAAATTGCAATTTTGGCACACCATACTTTGGGGCGCGAAAAGTAGAAGAAATAATGAATATAGGAAGTAATTTCTTTCGCAGACAGATACTCCAATTTGCTGTCTAGAGGCTTATACACAAATTTTTTCCCACTGTAAAGATGAATTATCGACTTTTGCCGGCTTTTCAGAATATAAACTTTCTAAAAAAAAGTAAAGAAATGCTCTACCATTGTATAAGCCAGTTTGTGACACAACAACGCCGGTTTCTAACAGCTCACTGCTGACACAGTCTCAAAATCGCATTTTTGTCACTTAAGCCTGTGTGTGTTTTTAGCGGCGATATCTCATTGACAACTTGATTGTTCGATTTGCCGTTGGCCAGTCTATATAACTGCCAGCTTTATTTATGTTTCAGTTCTATTACATCTGCAGATGAAAGTAGCTTTTGTAGCTAATGTCAGCAGTGGTTTCAAAATGTTACACACAACTAACACGAATAATATGATACGTGAACAATTTATGAACGTTTTAACCATTCATCACTTCTCCAGCTTGCTAAAAAAATCGTAACAAGATTAGTAAATAATTTGTTTTTATATAATTTCAATTTCTGGATTTTAGGGGCGTTTAAAGCCAAAGCTTGTAGAAACCTAGCGATGACGTCCGTCAGCAAGCACTACTTCAGGTAAAAGAAGATAGTTACCAGTTTTTTAACATTACTTTAGGTACCACTCCGCTATTAACCCTGTAGGGCTGAAGAAAACAGATAAATCTTCACTGATGACAAATAGTAAGCAATACTAAAACCTGAACTTTAGCGCCTACTCAGTAGGAGACTTTTCGACGCTGTACCACAACTAAACTTTAATCACAAATATGAATTAATGCTTTAAAAGGGTAACCAATTCTTCTCACGATTCACGACAAGATTCATAAAATATACCGTGCGTTGTCTAGTGCAAACATAGCCGATTACAAATCACCACCAGGGAGACGGAGCAAGTTCCGTTTACTTCGGCCATTTTGATAGAAATTCTCCACGGCCTCCCCAATTTCACCAGCCAAATATCGGGACAGCACATTGAATACACACACTAACCGCTAAATTCTCGATTTCTTTTCCCGGAAATCGTGCTTGCCGCGGGATCTCCGACGACTTTAGACTGCACCTCTTAGTAAATCGCAGAAATATGTCAATAAAATAAAAAGAAGGTTCATGAGACGGCACAAAAAAGAGCAACTGTAGAATTCGTAGGTGTAATAAATAAAAATCTTACCTGATACGATGTGCCCTTTTCCTTGCAGGTGACATTTCCTGCATTCCCAGCAACATCTAACGAAAATTTTTCAGACCAGTCACTTTCTCCTATCTTAATCGCTGCCTTCTTTTTACCAAAGAAAGCTTTAGCTCTGAAGGAAAACATGATGGGATCTTCATAATCTTCAGGATGATACACAACATTAGTCGTATCGTCAGCTTGCTGAAAGTGAAATAATTAGATAAACAGCACTGAAGATCACCTCTACACTGATGATACACGAATAAGTGTTAAGTAAATATTCCGTATTTCATGCACTTTATACGACCTCACACTTCATACTGCTAAGATTTCGCTTAATTTGGATGCAGAAAAAAAGTAAGTAATGTTCTCAGATAATATTAGTAATCTAAATTGTGCATAATCTTCAAAAAGACATACACATATAAAACAAGACATGCATTTAAAAAATACAAACATACACAGCCTCTAAAATAACAGCATAAAATTCAGATATAACACAAAAACTCTTGGACATGTACATGATCACTTATTTCATGCAGACTTTCTTTCTGTCCCAAATTTTTAACTTTTGAAAACATAACCCTTATTTCTACCAATGTTAATGCCGAACTGTTCAAAATAACGTAAGTGTACAATGTGTTATTGTATAAACCATAATCAAAGGTTTTATTTGCATATAATTATTTAAATAGGTGATAGTAACTACCATATCTTATATTACTTTCACGCTAAAATATACATATAGTTAAGGTTTGGATTTTATTCACACAAGTATTACCACAGCATTGATATTTGAATTGAAGGAACATACTTAAGACAAGCCACGGGGGAAAATCAGTAAATAGGTTACAAATAGCTACAGAAATAAAAATGCACTAAGTTAAATACTTACGAAGCAATCAGTTTTATTTTTCAACATAACCATCACCTACACTGAGCCCAACAACGTACGAGCGCCCCAATACCTGCTACATAAAAGCCTTTGCGTTATGCCCGCAGTCAAATAGGACCTCCGGTTTAACGGTTTTTATCATTCGCGAAACATTTACCGCCAAGGTCAGCTTTAAGAGGAGCAAACAAGTGAAGATCACTTCTTCCCATACAGGACGCATTTCCTTATAAAGGTCGATATTTCGACTACAAAGACGCATTACTTCCCATCGGCTCCTCTAACATACATTCCCCCGGCATAGTACTAATTTTTACAGTGCACTGATCGGTGGTGCTGTTTACTAACTCAGTACAAAGTATGCGTGTGCTGCTATCTGGTGACACCTTTCGAAAACACTCAGAATTATTTTTTGTTATCCCCTACCAGTTTTTAACCTATTTACCAACTTTTCCTCGTATAATCATTTAGATTACGATTACACAATATCGAAATTATTCCATGACGAGCATTTTTTAACACTAAAACCTACACTGAAAACACGTGACCGGATGAAATACACAATAAACAAACAAATAATTTAGAATTTATATTTCATTGTAGTGTTAAGTACTACTAGGTACATTTGATTGTACTAAGTAACAACAATTAGAATAATTTCGTCATTCAATACGGTTTTATTATACATTATTTTTTGTATTCAGTAAACTTGGATGCTCTGTTTCACACAAAATTTTACAAAATTAAAGTGACCTCCACTACGCACGACTAACTTAAAAATATATTATTCTACAAGGTTGTAAGTTTAAAAAGAAGTTTCCATAATAATTTATTCAATACAATTAAAAATTTGTTGTCCTGGCATTCACACAATTTCTTCATGTCCGCTAACAACTTATTAGGTTAGTTACAATCTCATGCTGTAAAGAAAAACTTTTCTTTTTCCACACTTGCCTGAAATCACAACTCACCCTAGCACGCCAGGTAAAACTAGACACACTAGTAATTGACATATTTGATGCCCACCGCTGAAAGCAAAATCAGTGTCTTTTAAATGTTAGTCTGTATAAAAAAAAAAAAGGTAAACAAACAACGCTCTTATAACTGTACGTCTGAAATAGTGTTTCTCAAAATCTTCGGGAAAGCAGATTAGTAAATTTACGTACAAGAGACGCTTCATAGTGCCCCCATCACCCACAATACATAAAGAATTGTTGATACTCATATTAAAAAGAGAAAGTTCTAGTTTAATTCTGCTGTAATAAAACGCATTATTCATAAACAATGTTAAATAATTTAAATACAAAAACAAATATTGTAAAAAAA
>JAGDQP010035338.1:0-12055 GCA_022664845.1 Lepisma saccharinum
CCAAAGAAATTGCTCCATCAGATCTGTTAAATCTTATTTCGTGCGAACAGAAACAAGAATGCGTCATTAAGCCACGCAAATATGTGCATGAAGGATTGATACATTCACCGATGAGTTCATAATGTCACGCATCGGGACGGACGTAAGTAACCCATTATGCTGTTACCGCCCATATAATTAATCTTATCTTTATCATAATTCCAGGCAACATTCGTGAGAATGTTCCAGTCGAGGAACTAGATTTCAGGAGCAGTTCATTTACAGCCTTTCCGTTTTAATTTTTCTTTCTTTCTTTTTTTTTAAAAATAATTATTATGTTATCCAAAGCGCCGCCCACCTTTCACTTTTATTTTGTTTCTCCTCTACGTCAGCAAGTTTTTAGTTCTATATAATACTAGATTTCCTTAGTAGTCTTGATATCTTAATTTGAAACTTTACTGGTCGTTTCTGAACATAATTAAAATTTGGTATTTATATTTCGAGCGTGCTATTCTCTTTAAAATATGTGTGTGTAACAATGTGATAATTGTGAAGGTATATTTTAACAGTTGTGTGCAGATAGGTAGAAAAAGAAAAAAAGGTCAGCGAGAAGATTGAGCATAATTGCGGATATAAATATTGCTCAAAGACTAATATTTAATTATTGCATTTAAGCATAATCTAGGAGTAAGATAACCAACCGTCCCAGTTTGGACCACCAAAGTCCCCGTCCCGGCAGACCTCTCTGGGACGCCTAAAGTCCCGGTTTTGTTCAAAGTCTGTAAAACAGAATCTAATCATGACTGAAAAAGTACATATAAACTATGTATGTGTACAATAAAAATAAAATTTTACTGTCATAAAAATTCCAGGAAATGGATTAAACACACGCAGAAAATTTTTCACTGAACATCCAGTAGCAGGCAGTCAAATGTTCAGTTCCACATGGGACAGCAAAACATAAGGTAATGCCAACTGAACTTTTTTAGTTGAAGGTATTTTGTGAACGGAAATAATGTGTTCAGTAAGCAGGGCACCAGACATTATAGTGCCTGTTACTGGACGCATATAGTAAAACAACATTTACTAGCGAAGAAAAGAGAGGTCTGAAGTGAGGTTCGAACACACGACCGTCAGATTTGCGTTTTATTGTCTAACGCCCTAGCCCTGTTCCACCGTTTCTGCTGTTAAATGGAGGACATTTTACTAGGCCTTTTATGTTACGAAAACAGTTTCTGGAGTAAAGGCATTTATGTAGACTTTAAATATTCGAAACTTGGAAATTTTATTAATTGATATTGTGTTAGAATAGAGCTATGAAGAAGACTGATTCGTGATTATACAGAAGTGAGACACCTCAAGAGTATCATAATGATGTTTACTTTACTGTTCGGGTCGACGACATTTCTCAAACAGACTGCAATTTTCCAAGACATTCAGTGAATATACTTTCAACTGGATATATGGCTGCAGCAACTATAACAGCCCAGTTACGTTCTCCTCATTACGCATTTGGTGCATGTTACTGTTAATGTTTAGTAACAGGTTGCATAATACATAGTAACTGCCATCAAATATGTTTTGTTGGAGTTCAGCCAAACATCGTTCAGTTCTTGGTACTATCAATTACTCTAGGTTTAGTTGCCTTTTTACCATTTGTGTTTCGCGGCATGTACCATGCAAGTTGGCTCTTGTCCAGTTCGTAATACAAGATGTTTTGTTGACGGTACCAGAAAACCCTTAACTGGACCTCTTTAGTTAAAATTTATGGATAGCTTTTTCTGTGTGCAGAGTGACAAGTGAATAGTAGTAGATTAGAGATGCACGACTGTTATTCCATTACAGCATAATAGGTATGCCGCGTGTTTCTTGTAAAGTTGTTGGACTATTGAAAATGATACTAAATTACAGAAAAATTTAAACGTGATTTTTCTCATGTATTCACATTGCTTTATTTGTTTGGGACACACACTATTGTTGTCAAATGCAATTAACATTTTATTTTGAAACATTATTTAGGATTCATAAATTTGCATTTACGCAGGAATCAATTAAGCCAATGCGATAGTAACAATTAATTCTACTAGTGTTACTTAGGAGAGACACAGGCATAATTATTTGGTATGTCGTTTCAGCGGAGAGAGAAAGCTTACTTTAATAGATAGATTAAAGAGATATAAATTGCTATACAACGTAACTTTAATTAAGGTCATTGGAAATGACAATAAAATATTTGTACAAAATTTTATTTTTGTTAACACTAAAACGTCTATAAGGAAACTTAAACAAAGCTACTTACTTACAAATAAAATTAACAAAGATATTATTATTTTTGATATGAATAAAAGGACGTCTTGAATATTTACCATTATTATACAAAAAAATATAGTGGACAAAATACGATTTTAAGGATCAAATGCTTATGTGTAAAATATTTATGTAACAAGAACGTAAGAAATAAAAGTTGAAAATAAATAAGGAACGAATACGTATTGAAGGAAGACATTTAAGAGTTACTGAATATTTAAACAGCTTTATCTTACTTACTTACCATGGCTTACGGAACTCCCAAGTTCATCACCGCAGTAACAAACGTTTGCCATAGGATTCTATCGTGGGCAAGATCAAGCCAGTTTTCATCGCAGATACCTACTTCTCGCAGATCTTTCCTAATATTGCCCTCCCAATGACGTCTCGGTCTTCCCAACGGACTCTGCAATTCGGCTTTCCAACCACGATGGAATATAATCTACGTTTTCCCCTATCTGAGCTACCATAGTTGTCGCGATTGATTCATTATTCTTATAACATCGGGGGTGTCGTACAGTTCATGAAGTTTTCCATTATGCAATCTCCTCTATTCTCCAGTCATATCATCCTGTTTTGTCTCGTATATCTTTCTCAAAACCTTGTTTTCAAAAACACGTAATTTATTTGCATCTGCTAGGGTCCTACTGAAACTTTCGCAACCGTAAAGTATTACCGGTAGAATAACCGTTCTGTATAATATCGATTTCAATTTGCTTGGTATTATCGCGAGTTTAAGAGTTTCTGGACTGAATAGAAATAGTTGCCCGGTAATAAGCGACCTTTTATTTCTTTTGTAACCTCGTTTTGGCTTGTCACGTATGCTCCCAAGTATTTAAATTTGTTTACTTTCTCTCTGCTCTCATTCTTAATTGTTATGTCTCTATTTCCTTCATCCTCTGTGTTTTGGCATATTATCACGCATTTTGTTTTTTATACGTTTACCTGTAGACCTATCTCATCGTAAGCTTCTACTAAGACCTCGCTTTTACATTTTAATTCATCTATACCCTCCCATATTAAATCTACACCATCCGCGTATACGAACAGTTGGTTCAAGCCATTCGATCTTAGTCCATTTTTGTCCTCTTTTATTTTTAGAATCGCATATTCTAATACAAAGTTAAACAGTAGTGGTGATAAGGCATCATCTTCTTTCAATCCGCTACGAATCTCGAAACTATATGTCATTTTATTACCTATATGTATTCTGCTTATTGGGTCGTTGAGACATATTCTCACTAGTTGAACATTTTTTATTTTTTTATTTGTTTTTTCGGAATTCCAAATCGTACCAGGATACTGTATAGCTTTTCCCTTTTTATAGAATCATATGCTTTCTTAAAAGCAATGAATAGCTCGTGATCAGTCGCATTGTATTCCCATTTCTATCGTAAGATATTGTCGTCAAGGCGAAAATCTGGTCCAACTTGGGTCGTTTTGTTCTAAATCTACATTGGTGTTCTCCAATCATTTAATCTATGTATACGGCTAGGGGTGTTTGCAGTAAATTTCTCAATAGTCTGCAAACTGATGGTAGTAACGAGATACCGCAGTTCGATTTATCGAGCTTTTTTTTTTTTTTTTTTTTTTTTTTTTTTTTTTGTAAATCGGAACTATCATTGAGGGTTTGCTCATCCTTTCTGCATATAGCACCGTTGCTTGATTAGAGTCGTTCCTCCTCTTTAACTAATTCGGCTTGAATGTTGTCTATTCCTGTTGATTTGAAAATTTTCAATTTCTTTATGAAAATTTCGACCTCGATCTCGCTAGGTTCGGGTATCCACAGTCCAGGAGAGAAAATATTATGTATTTCTTGTTTCAAAATTTGGTTTAGTATGTACCCTGATATAAAAACGTATTCATGTAATTCGTTACTTTTTCCTCCGTTTTTTAATAATATTTTTTCACAGAGAAAGTTACAGAAGAATGCAGTTTACATTATTTACAATAAGAATCGAATCATAATGTGTTTTAATGTTGATTTTAGGAAGTTTTTTTATACTTGTGTCCATAATTAATAGCGCGCAACCACATCCACATACGCAGACACACGTTTTTATTTTTTGTTTGTTTTGAACACTATATGTCCCGGGTTGTCTTTATAAAAAGTTGGTCACGCTATCTAGGAGTGCTGTGGCTCAGGCGGTAGCGCGTCTGACTACAAATCGGACCAGAGTTCAAATCCCTGTCAAGACGCTGCAGACTTTTCTCGCAGTGACGCTCTGATGCTCACTTAGCCTCCTATCAAAACTGAGTATCAGAGTGTCCTTGGTATTCCTGGGCACCTCGGAAGGTAAAGGCAGCCGAGCGTGGGACTGACCACACCACATCACTTTGTGCAATGGTCGAGAATATGTGGAGCGCTACCTCCAGATTCCCCCCATACGACGTTAACGGGGCGTCCTTTATCTTTTTATTTGAGCATATTCTAAAATAGAGTTTTTACTACACCTGATGAAATTATTTCAAAGAATAACATATATATTTGACTTCACGGCATAAAGAAAATAATTCGAAGGAAAAAGTTTCATCTCTCCTGCTACATTGTATAAAAACTTAATGAGCTTGCGTTAGTATTTTAAAACATTTCTACATAAAACTGTTCAACAATTTCAAATGTTTTTTCACTTGCCATTTGAAGTTAGTGACCAACTCCCTCCAATCATCGTGTTAAATCTGAAACTTCTTTAAAAGGATATGTATTTGTGGTTGTATCTGTAAGTTTTCAAGACAGCATCCTTATGGGGGAAGAGGAAATCACTGGTAACATAGGCATACAATAGAGCTAAGAGGGGAATTATATTCAACAATCATATATTGTGTCTGTGGCTGTTCAGAATTACTTGTGTTGCCACTTTCTATGCTAAAATTATCATACTAAATTTCTTGAAATTAATGAAAAGCTAATGCAGAGTATGATTTGTAAAAATGCTGACTTTGAGAAGGTTGGAAACAGCTTAGTAGCTTTTCTCAAATCATATTAATCATATTCAGCAATTTTCTATCCCCCTTTTCTTTACACACATCTCGGTCTGAAAAACTCTTGATTTCATCTACCGTCTTGCATTTGGACCTCGTCTCGGTCGTTTCTTTTCTCTAGGAATCCAATGTAGTACATTCGTCATCCATCTTCCATCTGTTCGTCTTTCTATCGGTCCATCTCCACTTCATCTTCTTCGCAGTGTTGATCGTAATTTCTACCTTCGTTTGTGTGCGAATCAGTTCATTTATCCCTGTCCCTCTTAGTTATTCCTAGCATGCATCTCTCCATTGCTTTTTGTGTGACTCTTAGCCTTTAAGTTGTTGGCGCATTCAATGTCCAAGTTTCATAGTCGTACATCATTACAGGTAGGACCCATTTATTATAAATTTTACGCTTGAGACACGTTGGTAGTTTGCTTTTGAAAATAAATCGTAATCTTCCAAACGAGATCTACACCATTTGACATCTATTAATTTCATCCGGCAATTTCGCAATCGATGTTTTGAGCTAATCTAAGTAAACATACTCATCATCAATGCCCATTGCGTAACCGTGAATCTTTATTTCCATTTTTGCAGCATGTTGATCGCGCATTACCTTTGTTTTACTTAAATTCATTTTAAAGGTTATTTTTTAATCCTCATAACACAGTTCTTCCATTCTGGTTTGTAGTTCTTCTTCACTTGAAGCAAACAGGACTATATCATCATCGAATCGCAGGTGATTAAGATATTCACCACTGATTTTAATTCCAACTTCATCTCAATTTAAATTTTGAAACGCTCCCTCCAGGACGGCAGAAAACAGTTTTGGAGAAATTGAATCTGCTTGACTTATTCCTTTTCCAACTTTAAATTTTTCACTCTCTTGATGTAGTATAGTCACAGATGTAGCATTCGAGTGTAGCGGAGTAACTTGATGTACGCACTTTCGATGCCCTGAGATTCAAGTGATTTAGTTGCTGCTGCCAAGGATACCGAATCGAAAGCTTTTTCAAAATCTATGAATCCCCGACATAGCGAAAGTTCATATTCATTAGTCCTTTCCATAACTTCATTCAATGTTTGTATATGGTCTATTGTGCTAAATCCAAGACGAATTCCGGTTTGGTCCCTTGTCTGGTTAAAATCTATGTATCGCCCATTACAATTAAAAGTAACTTTGGTGAACATTTTCTATAGAATTGACAGTAAAGTAGTTGGTCTGTAGTTTCCGATCTCTTCTTGTACAACAAAATAATAATAGCATCATTTCAACTTGACGGTATTTTTCTCTTCCCCAGGCACACTGAGAATAATTTAGTTAATTTCCTCTTTTATCTGTTTCACCTCCCCATGTAAACATCTCTGCTATGAACCTATCTTCTCCTGACGATTTTCCATTCTTCATCCCTCGAAGTATTTTTTTCCACTTCTTCTTTCATTGGAACGTCTGGGATGCCTACATCATTTTCTTCTGAGTCTTTTTTTCCTAGTTATTGTTCGGAGTAATACAGTTCTCTGTAGAACCTTCCTTCAGGTCTCTTAACTGCCATTATTTGTTTCTTCCCTATCATGAGCTACTGTCTGGTATTCTTCAGACTATTGTTTTCCTCCATTGTATTCCTAATAAAATTTCGTTCTTTATTCGCACATCCTCTTCATTTCTTTTTAACGGTTTTATTTAGTTCTATGTACTCAATCCTTTTTATTTAATTTTCCTCTTCTTTCATTTCCCTCCTTTTCCTCATCAAGAGTTTAGTTTATTCTGAGATTTTATTATTTTTTCTTTATTTGTCTGTTATTTCCTTCGCTGTCTCTCTTTTTATGCCAGTTAGTATTTTATTTCTGCTATTGATATCTTTTTTATCTTTTAACTCTTCCAATATGTTGCTTAGTTCTATCTCGAATGCCTGTCTGTTTCTCGATAGATTTTCTAGATCTAAAACTGGCAGTTTTCCTCTGATAAGCTTCTTCCTCTCAAGTCTAGTATTTAGTTTCAGCTTACATCTCACCATCCTATGATCACTCGAGATTTTGAAACTGTTCAGAACAGACACGTCTTGAAGAATTTCCCTATTATTCTATAAAACGTAATCTATTTCGTTTTCTGTCCCATTTGGGTTTTTCCATGTCCACTGCCTCTGGGGCGGATTCTTGAAAATGTATTGGAAGCGTGCAGTCTGCTGGCTTCTGAGAATTCCACAAACTTCTCTCTTCTCTTGTTTCTTTTGGCAAATCCAAAGTTTCCAACTTTAGTGTCACTGCTTTGTTTAGTTCCTACTTTCGCATTGAAGTCTCTCAGTACAATTTTGTAATGCGATTTGCTGCTATCCGAAATCTTCTTTATCTCCTCGTATAGGTCTTTGATTTGCACCTATAAATGTGACGTTGTTGGAGCATATACCGTAAACTTTCCATACTGCATCTCTTGTGTAGCTTTATTACCCGTGCGATTCTACGTATCTAACATTCCTTAAATTTCCGTGATCCGTGTCTTCAGGTCTTTATTTATTATAAAATCAACGCCTGTAGGTTTTCCACCTTTTGTTCCTGTGAAGTAGAATGTATGTCCTGACCGTAGTTCCAACTGTACTTCATTCTCCTTGCCTCACTTAATCCTTCTAAGTTCATTCTCCAATTATTATAATTTTGTTCTCTCCTGCAAGTGACTGACAGTTCAGAGTTACCGCGTATATGCCCGTTGGAGTTGCATTGTCGGTGTCCTGGTAGTCTACAGTCCAAACCCAAGTATTTTGACCCTCTGATTTCCTGCATACTCACCGCTGCATTTGCTGCATTCCATTCACCGGGAAGCGAGGTCTTGCGAGGCTGTTTCCTTACGTGTGCTAAAAAAGGAGGAGTTCTTATATTTGACTAACCACGCTGTTAGTGAGAGCTGCTTATGTGGGTTGGTGAGAAGTCCATCATGTTCGCTCGCGAAGTAGTTGCTTGGGTACTAACAGGCCCCACGACGTGGATATTAGGCGTCTACCCCGGTCGATTCTGGTAAGCAAGAGGAATTAAGGGTTATGCTCCCAGTTAGTGGCTGAAGCCTTTTGAGGTGACAGTCTCGGTTTGCCGGTCCTGTCACGGTTTTGCGGCCTTTTCTCAAGAAATGAGTAAGCTAACCGATGAAATTCCTGCAGCTCCTCACAAATAATTTTATTATTGTTCTTCACTAACTTTGATAACGAATTTTACGAATCAGTTTTCAAATAATCAACCCATAAAACATATGCTGGTAACCGTTCATTTCTCTATAGCATCATTAGGCTATGATTGCTAACTCATACAGAATAGAAATTTTACCTACTAAACCTTTTCTTTGCCAGGAAATCTTGCACATAAACTATCCACTAACGTTATTTAAAATTTGTTTTTATATAACCTTCAACATTTAACGCAACGTTTGATGTAATTATTCATCGTTTTAAATTTACCTGAATTATTGAAACTCTTTTCTGACAATGTTATGCCATATCTATCTGTCTTTGTGACTTCAAATTATCTAATAGCCATTGCTCACGCTGCATTAATTCCAATTTTAATGAACAATGGGTTCTAACACGTCAGGCAGTAAGACATTTGTTCATTCTTACCATTCAAAGATGTTCTAGCCATTACTGTCGGGCGTAACTAATAAGTTCATGTTAGAAAATTTTGTACTGTGTTCTGAATGTGAGTTCAGATTTCGTTTCGTTAGTTTGAAAATTCTGATTATTTCAATTTAATTTAATTTTTAAAATGATTCTGTATCATTCTTCACTTTCTTGATGTAGTCTAAAGACAGATGAGGCAGTCGAGTAAATGTTTCGCAGTAGCTTGATGTACGCATTTTCGATCCCTTGATGTTCAAGTGATTTAAGTACTGCTGACAAGGAGACCGAATCGAAAGTATTTTCGAAATCTATGAATCCCAAACAAAGTGGAAGTTCATATTCATTAGCCCTTTCCATAACTTCATTCAATGTTTGTATATGGTCCATTGTGCTAAATCCACGACGAAATCCGGCTTGTTCCCTTCCCTGGTTAAAATCTAATTCCCGTTCAATACGATTTAAAATAACTTTGGTGAACATTTTGTATAGGACTGACAGTAAACTAATTGGTCTGTAGTTTTCGACGCGTTCTTTGTCCCCTTTCTTGTACAACAAAATGATAACGGCATTGTTCCAACTTCTGGGTATTTCTCTCTTCCTCAAGCACATCGAGAATAATTTAGCAACTTCCTCTTTCATGTCTTTACCTCCCCATCTAAACATCTCTGCTGTGAGTCCATCTTCTCCTGGCGACTTTCCGTTCTTCATCCCTCGAAGTACTTTATCCACTTCTTTCATTACATCTGGGACATCTACATCATTTTCTTCTGAGTTTTCATTTCCTAGCTCTTCTTCGGAATAATACAATTCTGTGTAGAAATTTTCAAATATGTTTATAATTTCTTGCTTATTTCGTGTTACGGTCTCGTCTGGTCTCTTAACTGCAATTATTTGCTTTCTCCCTATCATGAGGTGCTGTTTGGTTTTCTTCAGGCTCTTGTTCTCGTCGACTGTATTTCTAACAAGATTTTCGTTATATCTTCGTACATCCTCTCTTATTTTCTTTCTTACGGTTTTATTTAGTTCTATGTATTCAATCCTTTTTATGTAATTTTCCTCTTCTTTCATTTCCCTTCTTTTCTTTATCAAGAATTTAGTTTCTTCTGAGATTTTGCCCTCTCTTTTCTTTCTGGTGCCTGCTATTTCCTTGGCTGTCTCTCTTATTATCTCGATCAGTATTTTATTTCTGCTTTTGATGTCTTCTTCATCCTCTAACTCTTCGAAGGAGCTAAATCTGTTGCTTAGTTCTATCTTGAATGTCTCTCTGTTTTTCCCTAGATTTTTCAGATCTAAAAGTGGCGGTTTTCCTCTGATAAGCTTCTTTCTCTCAAGTCTAGTATTTAGTTTCAGCTTACATCTCACCATCCTATGATCATTCGAGACTTTGAAACTGTTCAGAACAGACACGTCTTGCCTGTATATATATAAATGACAGCCATATTCAATCCACTACTAGATAAAGGAGGAGTTCGTCTACTGCTCGCACGCTGACCAGACGGGTTGGGAGAGGAGAGCCTAAGCTCTCACTGTGATCGCCACTATCTTTATTCATAGCAGTTCCCCAATTGCATCAAGATGCTGGGTGTGCACCGTTCCAGACCCACACGCCTTGGAAAAAATCCTTGGCAGTTCCGGGAATCGAACCCGAGACACCTTAATCCGTAGTCAGACATTCTAACGACTAGTCCAACGCTGGTGGTCATATATATACGCTTGTGGAATGTGGACCCTTAGGATCTGCGTCCCCGCCTTCGGAAAATTCCTGGCGTCGCCCTTGTTCCAGGGTCCTTATGTACGAATAAAATGTCTTGGGCTTTGTTAGCAATTTGAAGACACCAAGTACAACACAGTATAGTGCTAGCAGAAGATCATTTACATGTAGTGTTATCTCAAATAGACATTTTAGCTTTGCTAATTTCAAGAGAATACTTTTGAAAAAAAAAAAAAATAACGTGTGAGATGTATTAAATGAAAAGTGAAACCATACACTGGTTGTGAATTAAGACTGACGTCATTGTGCACTATAAAGAGTGAATGACGAACAAGTCTTGTTTGAAGGAGAAACCGCTCGTCGAAAAGCAACATAATGTTAGCATTCATCTGTCAGCAAGTGGAACCAAGTGCCTCATTATCCTTCCTCACAGATTTTTAAAGATTCAGCATGCTCCTTCAACCCCAGACAATTTTATTTTTTCGTCTGCTTTTCAAATATATTAATAAACTGACTTTTCTTAATGCAGATGAGTATATAGTCGTTTCTGCTTCTTTCTTGCTCTAAAGGTATTTTGAATTGTACTAGTGATTTAACACAACAGGATACATTTTTAGTCAGTAGCGTATTCGTGCACTTCAGAAGTGACAATTATCACTGAGTATAGCAAACCTAGATAAGTTTACCGAAAATAATTGCAAAACCTTCAAATCTTTGTACGACTGTTACTTTCCCTTTTCTCTGCAGTTCTTTGAATGAAAGGACCAATATAGTGTCTAATATTTTGACGAGGAGTATAAAAAGGTCGAGTTAGTATTAATAATAATCTCTCTCCGCTGACAAAAATCGAAAAAGTTGATAAATAGTCGTATAGATTTCAACCTGGTAAATCGATTTACACTGTCTATAATGATATATAATGAACAATCTTTGTATTAGGAATGTCTTCTTAATAACGTTATGATGTACATTTTTGAGCGATCATGGTTTGCAGATGTTGTCAAGAAAATTCTACAAGCTACCGGACATCATTCGTGTTCAGATTCACCCATACCCGCTGCAGCAGCGCCTTGGGCGATCAGTTAGGGCACATTATGGGAAGAAGGAGTAGCAGTTCACACTATTCCAAGCATAATCTATAGCACCAAGTTTTAGGGCCGGTTAGCATGTTTCAGGGCCAAGATATTGTGGACCGTGCAGAATTTATTGCAATGTTTCTCCTTAATCCTCCGATCTCGATGAGACAGTGTGTTATTCTGTTGGATGTTAAAACGTGGCGGATTCTGAAGTGGATGTTTAGATGTTAGTTTCTCTGTAAATGTTTAATTTCTATATGTTTCTTTTACAGTGTGATATTCAAATGGTATATGTTTCATGAGTCAAGATTTTGGTGTTTGATCACTAAAGTGGTTTTAGTGTCCAATTATAATTTACATTCGTAAAGTGATATATTTAATATATATATATATATATATATATATATATATATATA